>SJXO01005075.1:32346-55301 GCA_006408615.1 Connochaetes taurinus | reverse complement strand
ATTGAGGGCAGGAGGAGAAGGGGACGACAGAGGAGGAGATGGTTGGATGGCATCACCAACTCAATGGACATGAGTTTGGGTAAACTCCTGGTGTTGGTGATGGACAGGGAGGCCAGGCATGCTGCAATCCATGGGGTCACAAAGAGTCGGACACGACTGAGAGACTGAACTGAACTGAATGAAAGATGAGCTGTGCAAGCGAAGCTGGAGGCGGCAGAAGCAAGTTTGGAACCTCTGTGCCCCCCTGACGCCAAGCCCCATGTCCTTTTCTTTATATTTGCCTCACTTCTGCCTTTTAAAAAGATTACAGAAGTCATAGCTGTTCTTTCTACGTTGAATTGCACCCCTCTCCCAAATTCAGACCCTGAAGTCCTAGCCCCCAGCACCTCCAGATGGGACTGTTCCCAGTGTGACTGGTGTTCTTATAAAAAGGGAGCAATGGGACACAGACAGACATGCACAGACAGAAGATGCTGGGAAGAGACACAGAGAGTAAACCACCAACAAGACGAAGAGAGGCCCAGAGCAGGTCCCTCCCTCACAGCCCTCAGAAAGAACCCGCCCTGCCGACCCCTTGATTTGGGACTTTCAGCCTCCAGAACCATGACACAATAGATATCTGTCATTTAAGCCACCCCCTCTGTGGTACTTTACAGCAGCACCAGCAAACTACTACATCTATACACCACACAAATATTTACCCAGAAAAAGGCAATCCTTGTCCTCTTGTCTCTGCAACCTCCTTCCTGCCTTTCAGTTAACTGATGACAGCATCTTGGGGTGTGTCTTTTCATACCTTTTTATTCTATTCATGCACACATGCACACACACACAATCTTTATTTACTTTGAATGCAATTATATGACAGAGCACTCTGCAATATACCTTTTTATTGTAACTAGCAATATATCATCCAGAGTGTCCTTTCAAATCAATACATATGGCTTTCATTTTTTTTCATTGTTGCATAATATTCAATCTTATATACGCTTCATTCTCCTACTGGTTAACCATCAGGTTACTTCAGGTTTTATACCGTTACAAACGACGCTGCAGGAAACATCCCTGAACACATACACTTAGGTGTTTTCAACCGGAAAGCATAGATTTCTCAAGTTGGAACTTCTCACTGAAAGAGTATATGAATTTCCTATTTTGTATTTTTATAATCTTATTTATTTATGGCTGTGGTGGGTCTTCCCTGTCACACATGGACTTTCTCCACTCGCAGCCCAGGGGCTTCTCACTGCAGTGCTTCTCTTCTTGCAGAGCACAGGTTCTAGGGAGGGCGGGCTTCGGTACTGTGGCACATGGCTTAGTCACTCCAAGGCATGTGGAATCTTCCCAGATCAAGGACTGAATCCCCATCTCCTGCATCGGCAGGCAGATTCTTTACCACTGAGCCACCAGGGAAACCATTCCTTCATTTTTTTTTTTTTTCCCAAACTATTGCAAAACTCTCAGATAATTATTGCACATAAATACTGATATCAATATTGGGAACAAAAGTCTATACTAGAGAGGAGCTATGGTCACAGAGTCTGACTAGACCCTTAGATCAGTTCAGTCGCTCAGTCATGTCCGACTCTTTGCGACCCCATGGACTGCAGCATGCCAGGCCTCCCTGTCCATCACCAGCTCCCAGAGCTACTCAAACTCATGTCTATTGAGTTGGTGATGCCATCCAATCATCTCATCCTCTGTTGTCCCCTTCTCCTCCCGCCTTCAATCTTTCCCAGCATCATAGGGTCTTTTCAAATGAGTCAGTTCTTTGCATCAGGTGGCCAAAGTATCGGTGTTTCAGCTTTAGCATCAGTCCCTTAGATAGAGGTCAACAAATACAAATCATGACCACTACATTCTCAGCCACACAGATGGAGAGCCCCCTCACAGACCACTTTTTCTACTTTAAATGGGACACAGTCCACAAAAACCACTGGTATTCCCAGTATTATTTGATCTCTTTTTGTATTGAAGTATACCAACCTAGATAGCATATTAAAAAGCAGAGACATTACTTTGCCAACAAAGGTCCGTCTAGTCAAGGCTATGGTTTTTCCAGTGGTCGTATATGGATGTGAGAGTTGGACTGTGAAGAAAGCTGAGCACCCAAGAAGTGATGCTTTTGAACTGTGGTGTTAGAGAAGACTCTTGCGAGTTTCTTGGACTGCAATGAGTTCCAGCCAGTCCATCCTAAAGTAGATCAGTCCTGGGTGTTCATTGGAAGGCCTGATGTTGAAGCTGATTCATGTCAATGTATGGGGAAAACCACCACAATATTGTAAAGTAATTACCCCCAATTAAAATAACTAATCTTTTTTAAAAAAACTATTACAAAATAATGGCTCTGATTCCCTGTGCTATACACTACAGCCTTGTTTCTTACCCATTTCACATATAATAGTCTGTATCGCTTCACTCCACACCCCTAATCTGTCCCTGCTCACCTTCCTCTCCCCTTTGGTAGCACTAGTTTGTTTTCTCTATATGTGAGTCTGTTTCTGTTTTGCATAGTCACTCATTTGTATTATCTCTTGGTTTTCACATATAAGTGATATACAGTTATTTGTCTTCCTTTGTGTAACTTATTTCACCAAGTGTAAGATTCTCTAGGACGATATGTGTTACTTCAAATGGCAGAATTGCATTCTCTTTTTTTTTTTTTTTTTTTACTTTTCCTTTACTTTCTCTCTCTGATCACTTCTTTATGCATTTTTAAGGCAACCCAGAAATGCCGGTGCAAAAGGCCAAACTTAAGCTGACAGTTGCTAGCTAGCTGGTGATCCTTTCAGTTCACTTCAGTTGCTCAGTCGTGTCCGACTCTTTGCGACCCCATGAACCACAGCACAGCAGGCCTCCCTGTCCATCACCAACTCCCGGAGTTTACCCAAACTCATGTCCATTGAGTCAGTGATGCCATCCAACCATCTCACCCTCTGTCGTCCCCTTCTCCTCCTACCCTCAATCTTCCCCAGCATCAGGGTCTTTTCAAATAGTTCTTCGCATCAGGTGGCCAAAGTATTGGAGTTGCAGCTTCAACATCAGTCCTTCCAATGAACACCCAGGACTGATCTCCTTTAGGATGCTGGTTGGATCTCCTTGCAGTCCAAGGGACTCTCAAGAGTCTTCTCCAGCACCACAGTTCAAAAGCATTAATTCTTCAGCTTTCAACTACAGAGTAATTTCCTGATTTTAGAAAAATGAATAGCAGGGCCTCTGCTTCCCTATATCTACTTTTAATTAACTACTTGAACCTTTCGAACCTCATAAAGGGATGGGCATGGCCAGGCATTTCAACTAATCTGGACTCCAGTGGTGAACTAGGGAACGAGCTGACAGTGAAAGAGACTACAGCCTGTGGGGACTACAAGCTTGTACTGAGATTCTGAGGCCATGTTCAGGGGCTATTACTAAGGTAACTCTGCTGAAGTCAGGGCTCCTGGAAGAGAGGCCATGTGTCAAGCATTCCTATGGCTGGGCAATTTGGCCACGACTTACTATGCAGACCTGCAGGAAAATGAATGAACAAAGATGAACCTGAAAAATGCACTGTGCTTGCAAATGCTTTGCTGTCAAGTCAACACAAGCTGAGATCGGCACCTCAAGAAGAACGGCTCATGTCTAACAGATTGTTCATGTGTTCCTAAAGAAAACGAGGCTTTAGCATGAGATTCGGTGATAAATTATTCATCTGGGAGATCTCTTCTTTTTTCATTTTATTTCAGGACATCCTCCAGGTATTTCTTAAGTGACTTTCTCCCTGGTCCTTTCATTTCCAAATGCAGACTATTTTCGGTGAAGGAGCTAGGTCTTAAGCAGAGCTCCATGGGGTCTCACCTCCAGGGGAGTCTCTCTGGTCCTCAGTTGCTCCCCTTTTTCTAGGCCAGTTATACCTCCAGCCCAATTAAAGCTATACAGTGTGCATCTTAATATTTAAAACATAAAGCCATCTTTATATAAAATTGTAACAACAGCATTTTTCTTTCATCACTGCCAAACCCCAAACACATCTAGATTTTCCACTATGAAAAGGCTGCATGTTTTACATGCTATATTTATGTCTCACTGTAAACTATTCATTGGTTTATAGACCTCGGGTCCTCTAGGAAGCATCACAAATCCTTATTATACTCGTGGATATTAAATTTGGTGTTAGGCTCTCTGATTTATCTTGCCAGACTAACTCACATGTAAACAGACATCTCTCTTAAAACTATCTACTTCAAGAGCTAAAAAATTAATCCATGCTACAGCTCTAACCTTGAAGCTCACTGCAACTGCAATATTAACAAAGGTAAGAGTAAGGGTGAAGATGGTAATGATGACATCAAACACAATGATGGTGATAATGAAGAAAGTGCTTTCAGTTAGTTCCTTCCTCATTTTGTTAACTTTCCCTAACACAAAAATTAAACAAACCTAGAGACCAAAGAAGTATGCTTTGGGAAGCTTTCGAAGAACCAAGTAGGATTTCTATGTGAATACAGTAATCTTGAGATGAAAGAATCAGTCAATTAACAGGAAATGACTAAGATGTGCTACAAACAAAGCAATAAATAATGGCCATCTAATGATTGCAAATCAAAGACTCGGCCCAAGTTCGTTGCTTCTTACAAGCTCTCACCTTTCCAAAAAGCCAAGCTACAAAGAACACTCCCTACGAGTTTATGTGATACTTTTTTTGTTTTCTAAATGCTACATAAAATTCTTCCGCTAGGAATCTGCACAGAAGACATTTTTATCCTCACTCAGGTATCTTCTGAGAAAGTATGATCGCACAAGTTATTCCAAAGGTTTCTGAAGATGTCATCCTCCCAGATGTTCTCCTTTGAATCTTAGACACATCATGCTGCCAACTGCAGAATTACAGAAGAAATACTTTCCTCCTCTGACATTTTCAAAACAGTTAAAAAAAAACTTATTTTTTCAGACAGATGACGTTTAGTAAGAATGATCATGAACTACTAAAATACACTGCCAGATATATATTGAATTGAAATTCATATTATATGTGTGGAAAACCAATGAGAGTTAACTTAATTCCCCTTCAACACAATTTCATACAGTTTTACTGTGTGTCTATACTGTGCAAAACACAGTGGTAGGTAATGAGCTCGAGATACCTGGCATGTCCCCTGCCTTCAAGGCTCTTCCAAATCAACTTGCTTTTTTTTTTTTTTTTTTTGCCTTTCACATGAACGAAATGGTCTTAAATTTTCAAAATAGAAAGAAATTTTACTTAATATATGAAGGCCCTGCTTAATAACATGATCAGTTCTCACATTCAAGAATGAGAAAATGGTAACCATTAAAAACAACCCCCCCCCAAAAAAAAATGAGAAATAGAAACAAACCACAGGACTTCCCTGGTGGTACAGTGGATTAAGAATCACCTGCCAGTGCAGGGGCCACAGGTTGGGTCCCTGATCCAGGAAGACCCCATAAGATGCGGAGCAATGAAGACCATGAACCACAAAGATGGAGCCCGTGCCCTAGGGCCCACAGGCTGAAACTACTGAAGCTCACACACCAAGAGCCTGTGCCCTGTGACAGAGAAGCCGTCTCCACGAGAAGCCTGAGCACAGCAGCAGAAAGTAGCCCCTGCTCGCCGCAACTAGAGAAAACCCTTGAGCAGCAATGAAGACCCAGTGCAGCCAAAAATATTTTTTTAACAAAATGAAACAGAGGAATTTCATTTTAAAAAGCATACCTTTTAGGTAAATGTACACTATGTGTAGAGTTGTCTCAATCAAACAAAACAATACTTTTAAAAATCAAGATAGGATAATATATGTAGAAAAGATTAAGGTTCTAACCTTTGCTCTTTGTTGGATCTGAAGGTATTTTTATCCCAGAGGTCATAATGCAAGGAATGAATCTGATACAATCTTATTCATTAAAAATCTTAAGAAAGCAATCAACTCTGCAGGCTCAAGACATTAAAAAAGCACAGAAAAATGGCAAAATGGTTAAATTACAGAATATTAATATCATTGCATTTCTGGTTTTTTCCCTGCAGAATCATTTTAAGCACGATAGGCAACATTCTTCCTCCAGAAGATCAGGGATAACCTTTTAGAAACTTGAAATTATGAGGTCAACTATTAAAAATTTTTCCACAAAATTTTAATGAATTAAAGACATATTCCAAAGGGGTGCTTATAATTTATTCTTTATACGTGCAGAATGTCCAAGGCCTTTAAATCCTATAGGTTATTAAAATTCTCTCACTTGATATCTTGTGAAAAGATAACTGAAAAACAACATAGTTCACTGGATTTCAAACTGCCTCTAACACAGTACCGAGTATTGATGAGTACATCGGTTTCAGACTAAAGGGTGGTTGTCAATTCTATGATAAGGCCTTATTTCTGTGCTGTCCAAATACTAAGAGTGACTTGAAAGAGTTCACGACGATCCATGGATGACACAGAACTGAGGCAGACAGTAACTCCACTGCTTGATTAAGTCAAGAGTCAGTAAGTCAATGGAATAAAATGATGGATAGGATTTACATGAAAATAAATAGGATAAATGTGGAAATGTGGCACATGAGTTTATGAAAATTCACACATGTAGAAGAAAGATGGTGTGACAAAACTATACTATGGTTTCACAGACAACCTGGGGGGTTAGGGTGGGAAGAGGGAGTGGGGTTCAGGACAGGAGGGACACACTGATACCTGTGGCTGATTCATACTGATGTACGGCAAAAGCCATCACAATATTGTAAAGTGATTATCCTCCAATTAAAATATATAAATAATTTTTAAAAGGGGGGGAGGGAAGCAAGTGGGCACGTGTGGATAGGAACTAACATTTCTTGAGACCCATAAGCTCCTAACTGTGGACAAAGAGACACAGGCATTATTATTATTACCTTTTTACAAAAGTACAGAGACAAAGTAATTTCCCTATGTCCTACGGATTATAAGAAGCAAATCTGGGATTTGAATCTATTGCAATCTTGCTGCAAAGCCCTGCTGTTTTCAACCCATCATTATGTAAACAGGACAGTATATATAGTCTGATAACGAATGCAATCTTAGGTTAGATCAATACAATGCCAGAACAAAGGAGGTCAGATTACTGATGGGAATCAAAGACAGAGAGGGATGCATACACCTCATATCAACAGGAGAAGAAAGAAGCAAGTAGGGGTGATTTCACACAATGAAATATTACTCAGTGTGAAAAAGAACAAACTGCTGACACATGCACCACCCTAGATCAATCTCAAAACCGTGTCAAATAAAAGAAGCCAAACGAAAAAGACTGCATGCTGTTTGATTTCATCAATATGAAGTTAAAATTAAAGTCTATGGTGATAGGGCTTTCCCGGTGGCTCAGTGGTGAAGACTGCACTTGCCAACGAAGGAGACATGGGTTTGATCTCCAATGTGGGACGAACCCACAGGCCACAGAGCAACCAAGCCCGTGCACCACAACTGCTGAGTCTGTGCTCCAGGGTCCACGAGCCGCAACTACTGAGCCCGTGAGCTGCAACTACTGAAGGCCACACACCCCAGAGCCTGTGCTCCCCGACAAGAGGAGCTACCACAATGAGAAGCCCGTGTGTCGCAACTAGAAAGGAGCCCCCGCTGACCACAGCTAGAGAAAAGCCCATGCGCAGCCAAAAATAAACAAACAAGTATTGCTAAGTCGCTTCAGTCATGTCCAACACTTCGGGACCCCATGGACTGTAGCCCACCAGGCTCCTCTATCCATGGGATTCTCCAGGCAAGAATACTAGAATGGGTTGCCATTTCTTTCTCCAAAGTAAGTATTAAAAATAAATAAAGTATTAAAATAAATAAATAAAATTTCTCTATGGTGAGAGAAATCAGAAGAGCAGTTGTCCAGGAAGGATTTGCCATGAAAGGGCATCAGGGAATGTTCTGGGATGATGAAAATGCTTTATATCTTGACTGGGAAAGTGTTCACAGGCAAGTGGACACAACTGTCCAAATTCAAACTGTAAACTTTAGAGGTATATATCTTACAGTTTGGAAGTTCTCTCTATTCGAAGAAAAAAATAATGCATAGAAACTGGAAACTGTGGATAAGCGAGTGGACATGAAAAGGAAATCATGGCCGATGTGAAACATATGATCCAGGAAATACTATTCCCAAACACTAATTTCACTAGCAAGTAGTACAGGACAAGACAGCTGGAATGAGCCATGGCAGTCATGTTAAAACGACACCATTCCATAATAGAACGAAACAGTGATTAATACTTTTTAGGGAGCACAATTAGGACGGTTAAGTAGACATTTTACCTGAACGTAAGAAAGGAACTTCTATAACTGGAGCAGTCCAAAAGTGGAATTATCTGCCCATGAGTAATACATTCCCCACCGCTCAAGGTGCTGCCTGAAGGTGGATGGCCTCCTGTTGGAATGTGTGCAGAGGGCGTTCAGCATCTAAGGCGCCTCTCTCCGTTCCGAGGCTCCCTGCATCTGGGCTCTGAAGCTCACTCTGACATGCATGGATAAAGCTCACCTTCTACATACATCGTCCAAACTCTCAGCCTCATTCTCAATCTACCTTCAACACCCAGGGCACACAAGCGCACCCATGTCCACAAATCCATGCACCAGTGAGTAACGGAAGCAACATCTACCCAGCTTCCTCCACTCCAACGCTGTAATCTCAGATCCTCCTCCTGAACGGCGGTTAAAAAAAAGAAAAACACACCACTTTTACCCTTTCAAGTGTGAAAGTACTCCCTGATTTTGCTGAAGCAAAAGAATATTCTTTAGTTACTTATTTATTATTGAGAGCCTAGTATGTAGCCAGCATGTTCTGGACACTAGAGAGAAAAAGACAACTCCCATCTTAGTGAAGCTTACATTCTTCTTAATACACATCAAGTTGCTTAGGATAAGAACATCCTCCTATTGCTTAACCCTGATGGATATTTTGTGAGTGATGAATGAATACCCACTGACTTAGCTTGATGTGAAAAGATCACATAGTATGAACGCACAAAAGCCTCAGGAGAACACAGGGCTTATCCAAGACTTAGAGTATTTTGTTCCTCCACCCAGTAAAAATCTCTATTGAAATGTCAGATGGTTGAAGAAATGCTCATTTTCACTTCTGTTCTTACACTTGAATGATAAGCCAATGCACTGCGGCTCCATAGGTTTACTCTGAATTTACAATTAGTCTAATGATCTGCCCAGAGGGACTCCATGAGCCTCAGCAGGACTTAACAAAATTGACTGAGCTCTAGCCAATAAATCACATCCTGTTAGCTGACATTAATTTATGATTTCAGGCACAGGGATAAAATTATTCACAACAGATACTCTTAAATTGAGAGAGGAATCCAGGTAACAAAATCTGAATGCCACAAACCCTTCTAGAATAAAAACTCAGAAAACCATCTCTGCAGCAACACTTTTGGGGGAGTTGCCTTCAACCTTGCCTAATGAGCCAAGAGAATATGTTTCAAGTAGGCACCAGTTCCAGACCTTAAATTGATGAGACCACATTTTTAAGTCCTACCCAAATGCTAGCCCTAAACTTCAGGTTAGTCCTCAAAGGAAAACTAGATATTTGTTTCATACGTATCAGAGGTGGGGAGCTCCAAAGGGCAACAGACACAAACTCTGCATACTTGAGGATGAGAACCACCAGCTCTGTGGCCACGTCCTCCACGTGTAACAAACTTTGCTAATCTCTGCTTTCTTCTCCTTTCATCATTCATGTCCCCAGTTAACCTCCTGCCACAAAGAGACAGAAAAAAAACATAAAAATGCATTTCCTCAAAGGGGTAAAATAAAGAGAAGGGTGAACGGGTGTACCTATGTGGTTGTCTGCTTGCAAATCAACACACTGCTACACTGGGGAAGGGTGGAAAGGAGAAAGAAGAACATCATAATGTAGACAAGTCCGACTCTAAAGTGATCCGAGTAAGAGGCTGCACGGACAAACAGAAAGTGAAAGTGAAGTCCGAGTCTGACTCTTCGGGACCCCACAGACTGTGGTGCACCAGGCTCCTCTGTCCATGGGATTTTCCAGGCAAGAGTACTGGACTGGGTTGCCATTTCCTTCTCCAGAGGATCTTCCTGACCCAGGGATTGAACCTAGGTCTCCTGCACTGTAGGCAGACACTTTACCATCTGAGCCACCAGGGAAATCCTTGACAAACAGAAGCTCTGTTCAAAACGGAAAACAGGCCCCCTGCTGAAACGGAAAATCTGAGGAAGAGGCATCACTATGGCAGAAAAGAGCTTTGAGTTTTATCTGAAAATCCTTCTCAAGAAGCATGGGCTACGGAATCCTAGAGATACTCTGTTAAGAGTTAGGGAGTTTACAGAGAAATACCAGTAAAAACCTACTGAATCAAGGAAAAAAAAAAGTGGATAAGTCCCTCCCCCAGCACAGGAAGCTCAGCTCAGCACTCTGTGACGACCTAGATGGGTGGGATGGGGGCGGGAGATGCAAAAGGGAGGGGCTATATGTATGCATATGGCAGATTTATTCATTGTCTAACAGAAACTAACACAGCATGGTAAAGCAATTATATTCCAATAAAAAAAAGAAAATACTAAAAACAAGGTGGATCCTTGTATAAATGATTCATTTTGCTGTACAGCAGAAACACAACACATATACTATATTCCAATAGAGATGATTTTCCAAAAAAATCCTTTTCTACTTAATAGTTGGGAAACCTCAGATCTGGATAATTTATTACAACCTAGCTGAATACCTAAACCTCACAGTGGGGGAAAAAAAGTAATAGCATGATGACAAAACTGCCTCCTAAAAGTGAAGAAATGACTTTATTCACCTTTGGCGACTTTGCCTAAATCATCTTGTATTATCTAAGTCGCTTTGCTTTTTTTTGCTGTTTTTTAAGGATTAAATAATTTATTTTTAAGAAATTTTAAACTGCTTGCTAAATTGTTCTTAAATTTACTTATTAACACGTTCTTCTTTAAGTTTCTCTGCAAGCAATCTCCTCTTTAGTAATGTTTGGTTCTCCTCTGCTGTCATTTCTGGTCTCTCTGTCATTTCCTCCACCTCCCCAGCAGGTTTTCCTTTCTGCTCCGAAGTTTGATTCTGCTTAGTCTTCATGTCCTTCCTCATGGACATCAACTTATCTCTCTTCTGTTTTAGACAGTGTTCCCACTGGCGGAGCTCTTCTGTTCGAAGTGTTGATAAAGTTGCTATTGGTCCCTCCATGCTCGCATGTTCGAAGCCAGGAATCTTCAGGCCTTTTTGTGGGAGGGAAGAAGTTTCAGGTAACATTTCCAGCTTTCTTGTCAAAGGTTGGACTGATCGATTAGCAAAATGCACTTTAACTTCTGATGCTGCGTGTGCAAAATGTTCACCATCCCCTTGGGAATTATTCATTTTTGCCGTTTCATTGGCCTGCATTGGAGGCTCTTCTGGCCTCTGATAACTGCTTTTTTCTCTTCCTTTCTTCCTCCTGGTCATACTCCTCTTTTGATTTTCTAAGAACTTCTTTCAGGATTTTCATCTCTTCCTGTTCAAGGTCACCGACCACATCAGAACCATCTGTTAAGCAGTCAGGTAATACACTTGTGATGTACAGGTCTTTGCAAGAGGAGAAGTACATGCTTCTTGAAATTGATCTTCATTAATTCCAATTTCTTTAAGGTAAGTTTCTAACAGCTTTTCAACTAGTTCTTTATATTCCTGATGTATCTCTGTATAAGTCAATTTGCTCTCTTCTTCGTCATCAAAAACTTCACATTTCTGCTCCATGAAGTCCAAGATGGGGATGGACCAGTCCGGGCCCCGCAGGAACCCCACGATGCCCTCCACCACCCATTCCACCTTGTCCTCTTCTTCTGCGGCCATTCCACCCCCGCGGGGCACTGCGGAAGCCTAGGCCAGATCCCCGGATCCTAGAAGGCCTTTCGGCCGCAGGGAACCGAGAGGACAGGGAAACGATGTGCCCCAGCAGTCTCCGCAGTCACCTGGCTGAAATCTCTAAGTCACTTTGTATGACACCAAATTAATCAAAGAAAGTGTAATGGCTGCAGGGAGCGGTCATCTGACCCTGCGGGCTTCCCTGGGGCAGATGATATTCTCATAAAATGGCAGCATCACTGGCTGACCAGTTCCAATATTAACATCAAAGTTTTGAATGAAGGAACTTGTAAATAGAAACTGGGGAATATATAACATATATGTATTTATGTGGAAGAGACATGAGGGAAAATGTGAGGATAGCTGTCTATAAATAAACACTCCACAAGGAAGAAACAGTAAAACAGGACAAAAAAAAAAAAAGCAACTAATTAGAAATTTTAACCTAATTAGTCATTTTTCTAGAGAAGGGCAGAAAAAAAATTACTCTTCCACTCATAACTTTTCAAATTTTGAGAAAAAGAAGAGTGTAATATAATTTAACATTCATCTGAATGTTATGTGTAAGGTACTCTGCTAGGTGTCATCAAGATGTATAAAGAGGTTTTAAACATAAATATGCCTTCGAGGGTTTTGCAGTACAGGCAGGTGAAATCAGGCAGGCAGATCCCACCAGGAGCACACCAATCCTAAAGGCTCAATGGTGAACTAGCTCATGAAACACAGAGGAATCCCACTGGGTGGGGGAAGGGTGGGGAGAGGTTAAGGAAACATCGAACTCCTTAATTCTACAGTTTATGGCTGAACATTTCAGGCTAGAGGAGGGAATGAATGCAAGATAAATTGTGAATTTATGTTCTGAATCAATTAGAAAGGTAAGCTAGTAGTTACAACTCCCTAACTCTAATCCTAACCCTACGTTAACTTGATGGGAATTTTCTTTAGAATAATGTCAGATTGATGGATTTTTTTTTTTTCAACTGTGTGGCCATATGTTGGTTCAGCGCCTTCCAAGACCACTGAGTACAATTCCATCATGGGTTGTGTGCATGAGTGCTAAGTCGCTTCAGTTGTGTCCAACTCTTTGCGACGCTATGGAGTGTAGCCCGCCAGGCTCCTCCATTTATGGGATTCTCCAGGCAAGAATACTGCAGTGGGTTGCTATGCCCTCCTCTAGGGGATCTTCCCCACCCAGGGGCTGAACTCTCCTCTCTGTGTCTCCTGCACTGGCAGGCAGATTCTTTACCACTAGCACCATCTGGGAAGTCCTGAGCAATTTCTACACTGCACAAAACCCCAAGCCAGGAGGGTTGGTAAAGACTGAAATCCAGGCAGCAGTCTACAGGCCAATATATTGTCTTATCCAAGGGCTGTGTTCCAGCAAAAGGCTGCTTCTCTGCCATTCTCCTCAGGACAAAAATCCCACAAAGATGGAAAGTCATGGGGCTCATTGGGGGTCATCCACCCTGAGATGGTGCCTTTCCCTAATTCAGCTCTTCCTAAGCCATACAAAGGCATTACCTTGATAAACCCCACTGTCTAGACAAAAAGCTGGATCCAAAGTGAGTACCATTTCATTTCACCATCATCAAACAACAGAAAAGAAACTATTTCTTTAGTAATGTTTGCTGTGTGTAAAACTCTGTAGAGAGAAAAAAAAAATGTTTAACCGGGAAAACTATACTATCTATGTATATTATACACAGTAACCAAGCAACAAGAGGGAATTCGAAAGTTTTGTATGCTTGGTTTTACTCCCTGGGAAATAAGTACTGAGGAAGTTAAACACAGTAAAGACCATGGACTTTGGAGCCAGATGCTGGGATTGCCTTCCAGCTCTGACTTCCGACCCACACAACTTTGCGCAAGTTAGTTAAATTCTAGGGGCCTCAGTTTATTCCGTTGTAACTAGAATAATAACGGTATATGGCAAAATCTTCACAGATCCAATATATCCATGTCAAGAACTTGAATACAAAGTGTGCAATAAATGTTAGATACTATCTGGACACACAATCAAATACTATTAAAACCTGAATAACCAACTTTTCCAAATAGAAAGTAGCATTTTTAAGAACAGAAATGAAAGTACAGTGAACAAAAGACAAATTCTGCTTTCCAAAGATGCCTGCATAAAGACTTCTGACAAGAATAAAAAGCTTCAGAATGCGCTTTTATTCGTTGTAGCTAATTTCAGATATTTAAGGTCATTAATGTGAGCTGCCATAGCTTTTCAGCATCAGATTTCCTTGATTCTTATCTCTATTCCAACTAAGACTCAAAAACAAAAAGCAAAAACATCACAAAAGGTCACATTCCCTTCTTCTTAAAAGAAATACCAAAGAAACTAGAACGCAAGCTGACTGTTCTCATGAAATAGTGTATCCAAAATCATACGTCCAATTCCACTTTTGATCCCTATTCCAGATAAAATACTTGTAAAAAGGCACAAATGCATTATCGACAAGGCATTAATTACAACAGCTTGCATATTTCATTATGGGAAACTTCAAATACTAAATAGGATAGAATAGGATAACGAAGCCCCATGTGCCCATTCCTCAGCTGTTATTAGCTAATGGCCAGTCTTTATTTCTCTCTAGTCTCACATACTTTCTCTCTCCAACAAATGTTTTGGCACAGCTCACACGTTATCATTTTTGTCACATTATTTTAACAGGTTTATTGAAACATAATTGACACACAATCCAATGCCTGTGTTTAAAATGTACAGTTTGATAAGTTTTAACATAGGTATATACCCCTGGAATTATCACCACAGTCAAGATAATGAACACTTCCATCACACCCAAATGTTCTCTTATGTCTGACGGTAAGTTCTTCCTCTCAACCCTCCTGCTCTCCCAACCAGGCATTGACCTATTTTCTACCACTTGAGATTAATTATCAGAATTTTGTATCAGTGGAGTCCTATGGCATGTACTTTTTTGGTCTATATTACATCATCAGCATAATTATTTTGTTGTTTCTATCAATTCTTTCACTCCTTTCTATTGCAGAATAGTCTTCCATTGTTCAGATACACCATGAGGTGCTTATCTACTCATCTGTTGATGGACACTTGGCTTGTTTTCTATCTGAAGATGTTACAAATTAAGCTGTTGTGACTATCCATATCCATCGACAACTCTCTGTAGAGACCCATGCTTTCATTACTCTTGGAGAAATATCTGGGAATAAAGTATCTGGGTCATAGGGTAGACATGTGTTTAACTTTTTAAAATTCTAAAACTTTTTCCAAAGTGGTTGTACCATTTTTTATTTCTACCAGCAATGTATAAGATTTCCAGTTGACCTACATCCTTAAAAATATATGGTATTGTCAACCTTTTTAAGTTTTGACATTTTTATAGTTGTTTGGTGGTAGTTCAATGTAGTTTTACATTTCATTTCTCTTCTTGCGCTTTACTGCCATCCATATATCTTTGGTGGAGCAGCTATTCAAATCTTTTATCTATTTAATTAGATAGCTGTCTTAAGTTTTGAAAGTTCCTTATCTATTAAAGATACGATTCCTCCATCAGATATGTAATTTACTACATATTTTTGTCAGTCTATGACATGTTTTTTGTTGTTGTTGTTGTTTTCTCTTAAAAGTGTCTTTCAAATAGTAGAAGTTCTAAATTTTGATGAAACCTAATTTACCAACTTTTTCTCTTAAGGAGTGTGCTTTCCGTGTCCTATCTAGGAAGTCTTTCCCTATCCTTGAAGTTGCAAAAGTTTTTTCTCCTATAACTTCTTCTAGTCATTTTACAGTTTTAGGTTTTAATCTGTGATGCATTTAGAGTTTGTGAGTTCAGTTTTTACTTATGAGCATCACATTTGTTGAAAACGCCTTTTCTCCACTGAATTGCTTTTGCACTGTTGCTAAAAACTGACCATCTATGTGTGGGTCTATTTCCACTCCTACTGTTTCACTGTTTTATTCCTTTCTTGATACCTAGACCACACTGCTTTTCAGTTAGGTAATTTAAATCCTCAATCTTTGTTCTTTTTATTCTGCAAAGTTATCTCGGCTAGTTTACATTCTTTGATTTTCACAAGAATTTGAGAGTTACCTTGTCTAGTTTTTGAAGTGTCTGTTGATATGTTGATTGGGCCTGCACTAAATCTGAGATCAATTTAGAAAGAATCAGTACCTTAAAAACTCAGTTGCATTTTCCAATCCATGAATATGGTTTATCTCTCCATTTATTTTAGATCATCTTTAATTTCACTCAGGAATGTTTTTTTTAGTTTTCAGTGCACAAGTCTTAAAACATATTTTGTCAAATTTATCCCCAAGTATTTCATATTTTTGATATTATAAATAGTACTGCTCTTTTAAGATCAATTTCCCTTTTGCATTACTATGATAATTTTTATTGATATAAGTGACATTAAACATTATATTAGTTTCAAGAGTACAACATAGTGACTGCCATTCTTAGTCGTCAATATAAAGAACAATTATTTTTTATATTGGTTGTGTATCCCACAAATTTGACTAAACTCAGTTCTAGAAACTTTGATGATTCCAAAGGGCTTTCCACTTAATCACTGTCATCTGCAAATAGTTTTACTTCCTTCTTTCTAAACAGAACCCCTTTCATTTAATGTCTTTGCTTTTTATTACTACACTGGCTAGAGCCTCCAGTACAGCAGGGAATGACAGTGATGAGAGTGGCCATCTTTGCCTTGTTTCTAACAAGTATGGTTCAGTTCAGTCGCTCGGTCGTGTCCGACTCTTTGCAGCCCCATGGACTGCAGCACGCCAGGCCTCCCTGTCCATCACCAACTCCCGGAGCTTACTCTAACTCATGTCCATTGTGTCAGTGATGCCATCCAACCATCTCATCTTCTCTCGTCCCCTTTTCCTCCTGCTTTCAATCTTTCCCAGCATCAGGGTCTTTTCAAATGAGTCTGTTCTTCCCATCAGGTGGCCAAAGTATTGGAGTTTCAGCATCAGTCCTTCCAATGAATATTCAGGACTGATCTCCTTTAGGATGGACTGGTTGGATCTCCTTGCAACCCAAGGGACTCTCAAGATTCTCCTCCAACACCACAGTTCAAAAGCATCAATTCTTAGGCGCTCAGTTTTCTTTATAGTCCAACTCTCACATCCATACATGACCACTGGAAAAACCATAGCTTTGCCTAGATGGACCTTTGAGAGGAAACATCAAGTCTTTCCCCATTAAATACAATAGTAGCTATAGGGTTTTCATACATGTGAGTTTTTTTAATCTCAAACCCTGAAGCTTTTATCTCTAGAAGTTTTATTTTGGTCTTTTTCAATCGTCCATGTCTCTACTTCACAGTCAATATTTCCTTTAGTTTCCTGAACATTTGGAGTACTATGTTAATAATTTTTAATGCCCCTGCCTACTGATTCTATCATGAATCATTGCTGAATTAGTTTCATTAGACTGATTTTTCTCTTCATTGTGGGCTATATTTCTCTACTTCTGTATATGCCTAAAACTTTCTGATTGGATGCTGGACACAGTATATATTACCTTATTTCACACCAGGTACTTCTCTAGTCCTATGTATATATATTTTAAATTATTTGACTGTATCGGGTCTTAGTTGTGGCATGGGGGAGTTCTCGTTGCATCATGCATAATCTTCAGCTATAACACAGACTGCCTGGTTGTTGAGCGTGGTCCAGGAGCTGTGGTGCATCGGCTTAGTTGCCCCAAGGCATGTGGGGGTCTCAGTTTCCCAAACAAGGACTGAACCTGCGTACCTTGCAGTGGAGGGTGGATTCTTAACCACAGGGCCACCAGGAAAGTCCCCCTATATATATTCTTGAAATTTGCTCTCAGACATAGTTAAGTTACTTGGGAAGAATCTGATGCTTTTGTGCCTTACTTTTAAGCTTTGTGATAATCAGACCTGCATTTAGTCTGGAGTTCACTTTTTCCCAGCACTGACCCTTCCTGGAATTCTATCGAAGGCCCTGTGAAATATCACATTTTCCACTTTGGCTGCAGGGAGCAAGAAACAAGAATATTCTGGAACCGTCATGAGCTCTGATGCCATTCCTTCTGGTACTTCACAGTGGTCTGATGCTTTTGTGCCTTACTTTTAAGCTTTGTGATAATCAGACCTGCATTTAGTCTGGAGTTCACTTTTTCCCAGCACTGACCCTTCCTGGAATTCTATCGAAGGCCCTGTGAAATATCACATTTTCCACTTTGGCTGCAGGGAGCAAGAAACAAGAATATTCTGGAACCGTCATGAGCTCTGATGCCATTCCTTCTGGCACTTCACAGTGGCTCTCTCCCCTGCCCCAGGGTGGTTCCTCACAAGCCCACGCTCATCAGTGTCCATCTCAGCACTCAAAAGAGACACTCCGCTCACCTCAGGATTTCCCTTGGTGCAGCGCTCTCTTTATTCTGTTCTGCAAATTTTCATCAGCTTGCTTTCCCCCAGACTCAGGAAGGTAGTTACTCTGGAAGACAGGTTTTTCCCGGCTTACCCATTCCTACACTGAGGCCTGAAGACCTCCCTTAGCTCAAAAGCTGCTGCAATTCTCAAGTTCATCTCATTTCCCATTCTCATATACACATATATATTTTTTAGATTCCATCCATAAGAATATCATACAGTATTTGTCTTTCTCTGACTTATTTTACTTGGCATAACGCCCTCCAAGTATTCCAGCTGGAATACTACTCAGCTCTAAAAAGAACAAAATTTTGCCACTTGCAGCAACATGGATAGATATGGAGGGCATAATGCCAAGTGAAATAAGTCAGACAGAGAAAGAAATACTATATAATGTTGCTTATACATGGAATCTAAAAAATACAGCATACTAGTTCAGTTCAGTCACTCACTCATGCAAACTAGTGGATATAATAAAAAAGAAGCAGACTCAACCTTTAAAACTGTAAATCACTATACTGCACATCTGTAACATACAATATCGTACATCAATCACACTGCAATTAGAAATATAGAATAAGATTTTTAAAAAGGAAGAGGCAACTCTATGTTTGAGTAGTTTAATAAATCTGACACAGAAGGAAAAGCAGAAAAACAGCAGTCGCTCATATTATCCAGGGTGGAGGGATACTGGGTCCTCTTCGGGGCTTGGACAGGGATACATGTTTCCTGTGCTCAGTGGTTCCATTTCTGACGTGACCCATCACACTCTCAGAGTGACCCTGCTGACATCAATGTTCCATGAAATTGTCTATGTTACACAGAACACCATGGCCAGTTCCCCCAGGTCAGGTCTGTTTTTCTCTTTTTCATGACTAGAGAACCAGAGCCTCACAGCCCTACTGGTAAACAGTTCAGTTCAGTTCAGTCTCTCAGTCATGTCCGACTCTTTGTGACCCCATGGACTGCAGCACGCCAGGCTTCCCCATCCGTCACCAACTTTGGAATTACTCAAACTCATATCCATTAAGTCGGTGGTGCCATCCCACCATCTCATCCTCTCTCATCCCCTTCTCCTTCTGCCTTCAATCTCTCCCAGCATCAGGGTTTTTTCCAATGAGTCTGTTCTTCACATCAGGTGGCCAACTGGAGTTTCAGTTTCAGCATCAGTCCTTCCAATGAATATTCAGGATTGATTTCCTTTAGGATGGACTGGTTGGATCTCCTTGCAGTCCAAGAAATTCTCAAGAGTCTTCTACTGGTAGAAAGACTAAACTAAGTAATTAGAAAATGGATTCCCCATCGCTTACAGGACTGAAGAGGCTTTGAGACCCAGGAAGGAAGCCACAACAATTTCTTGGAAAATGAAGGTAATGGAGTCTCAGAATCAACTTCCATATAAAGAGGAGAGTTGTGTTGCTGGCTAGAAGGGAGGAATGGGCATTTTGAAAATGAGGATGGAATGACTTGATAGGGGAGAACAGGACTGAAGAGAGCAGCGGTGGGCACCATATTCCTAGTGAAGATCCCCGTGGTGCAGAATGCAGCCTGTGTGGCTCAAAGGGAAGCCTGGTCTTAGCTCTGCATTCAACCTCTCATGCCACAGTATTCTTACAGGAGTGTTTGAACCTTGGGTGAAGAAACATACACTGCAGAGTCCATAGTATACACAAATGCCCTGGGGTAGAGAGGCCTCAAACCCACAAGAGGGTCCAGGAAGACCTGGTCTGTTCCGCCCTGGGAGTCAACACCCTCGAAGGGGTAGGAAGAGATAATAAGGCAACACTAACTCCTCCTAGAGCCTCAGAGGGGCTTCCCAGGTGGCGCTGGTGGTAAAGAACCCGCCTGCCAATGCAGGAGACAGATACAGGTTCGATCCTGGGTCAGGAAGATTCCCTGGAGGAGGAAATGGCAACCCACTCCAGTATTCGTGCCTGGAGAATCTCATGGACAGAGGAGCCTGGCGGGCTACAGTCCATGGGGTCACCAAGAGTCTGACACAATTGAGCACACACACACACACACACACACACACACCATGATTCGGGGCCTGCCCTACTCCCGCATGGCCTCATCTTAACGGATTACATCTGCAATGACCATTGATGGTTCTCCCAAATAAGGTCATGTTCTGAGGTTACTGGGCGTTCAGACTTCAACATATTTTAGAGGGTGGGTGGGACATGATTCAGTCCCTAACAGTGTATGTTGTATATTGGGTCATAAGTAAAATGTATATCTTACTGTGAGTCACAGTCAGGACAGTTTGAAAACTCGGCCTTAAGCCCCTCTAGCCTCCTTGCTTTTCACTCTGCAAAACAAGCACGCTCCCAGGGCAGGACCTTTGCACCTGCCACTCTCTCCATGTAGCCTTGTGCCCAGTCCCATTGTTTATCCAGGACTCCACTGAAGTGTCAGCTCCCCAGAGAGCACTTTCCCATCCATGTGACTTAGATGGTACCTTCTGTCACTCTCCATCCTTTGACCCTGCTCTATTTTTCTTCAGAACACAAAGCACTCCCTAACAGTCTTTTATGAACACATTTACTTTTTTCTCCTCCACTAAAATGTAAGCATCACATGGGAAGAAACTATATCTGTGTCCCCAGCTTTTTGAATAGCAGGCCCTCAAATATGTGACATTAAATGAATGAATCTACCTCTGGTGAAAATAAATGAAGCCCAGACAAATGAGAACACGATGAGGCTATTTGTTTTCAGATCTCACCATTGCAGAGAGTCAGGCGCAGTCTCCGGTGTTTGGCAGAGACTCGGAGACAGGCAGAAGAGCAGGAAAGCTTTCCAGGAGAAAACAAGGGAAAGATACAGGTGTGCTGACTGCAGACCCTGAGCGCGGGGCAGCTGCCGGCAGACCAGCTGAGGAGGAGGCAATCCTGTGACACTGTTTAGGGGTGCATATTTGGCTTTCTCTGGGAAGCCCTGAATTGTGACCTGGGACAGAAACTAAGGGCTCTATCAGTAATTAATCAGGTCTGGGCTGACTGTGTAGACGTTACTGTTTTGCTTTCTGGACAGGAGGCTAGAGATAATGGTCTGACTTCGAGGAGAAGTCGGTTGGCTTCCTGGCTGGTTGTGGCAGATTGCTGGTCAGAGCTCTGTTTTTATGTGTGGTCTGGCCATTCTCCATTTGTATATTCATTCTCTCACTATAAAGAGAAATGTGCTTGTGAATGTACCGCAAAAGAACTGGTGGACTACACCTGGGGGTAGGAGTAAAGAGACTCACTTTTATTTTATGTATAGAAAAAGCATTGTCTCTCTATATTTATTTATTTATTTATACAGTAAACTTGTACTTTCAATTTAGAAAATTTTATCAAAGACGACAATCAAGCAAACGCAACTTCAAGCCACACTGCCTCCTCTGATGTTTGCAAGTCAATATGGCAAAACTATTTACTTAGTTACTGACCCTCCTGTGTTTTGGGTTTTTATTTTCTCACTTTTTTAATGTTATACTGTTAAAAAAAAAAGCTAAAACCTCCCTTGGGAATTTCAGTTCATGAGTTCTGAGATCACGTCTGGTGATCTCTCATACTGAACCCTTAAAAACTCAATTTTTCATTCGGTATTCAGCTTTCCTAAAAAGCAAGGGAAATGTCATGATTGCCAGAATGCCAAGAATTCAAATTTGAGTCGGTTGACTTGAAACTTTGTTTTCCTAGAGACATGGCGCCACCTAGTGGACCTTTGGTGTATTTTCAGGGATGACAAGGTCAACGTTGCATTTTCACAACTCTCAGCTGACTGAAAAATCCCAGAAACCAAACCAGTCCCTTCGCCAAGCATTCTGGCTGTGGGAGGCTTTCGTGTATTAATTTACTCTGGCTCTTATCAAGGAAAATAACCTATGGGGGTCATTTACTAACACGCTATGTGAACTGATTCATTTTCAACATAACTGCCAAGAACTCACTGTACCTTGCTTCCCTCTTACAGGAAGGACTTGATGTGGTTATCTGCACCTACTGTGGTTATCTGAACCTATTGTGGCTATCTGCACCTTTGTCAGGTACCAGAGCCCGAGGACATCGCTATACCCCTATAGCCAGCTGAGTCCTGACACACAGGTGATGTTCAACATTTTGAAGGAATAGCAGATGCCTAGATCAAATTGCCAACATCCGCTGGATCATGGAAAAAGCAAGAGAGTTCCAGAAAAACATCTATTTCTGCTTTCTTGACTATGCCAAAGCCTTTGACTGTGGATCACAATAAACTGTGGAAAATTCTGAAAGAGATGGGAATACCAGACCACCTGACCTGCCTCTTGAGAAACCTATATGCAGGTCAGGAAGCAACAGTTAGAACTGGACATGGAACAACAGACTGGTTCCAAATAGGAAGAGGAGTACGTCAAGGCTGTATATTGTCACCCTGCTTATTTAACTTCTATGCAGAGCACATCCTGAGAAACGCTGGACTGGAAGAAGCACAAGCTGGAATCAAGATTGCCGGGAGAAATATCAATCACCTCAGATATGCAGATGACACCACCCTTATGGCAGAAAGTGAAGAGGAACTCAAAAGCCTCTTGATGAAAGTGAAAGTGGAGAGTGAAAAAGTTGGCTTAAAGCTCAACATTCAGAAAACGAAGATCATGGCATCCGGTCCCATCACTTCATGGGAAATAGATGGGGAAACAGTGGAAACAGTGTCAGACTTTATTTTGGGGGGCTCCA
>SJXO01005075.1:0-31378 GCA_006408615.1 Connochaetes taurinus | reverse complement strand
CCCAGAGGGATGGGATGGGGAGGGGGAGAGGGGGTGGGGTTCAGGATGGGGAACACAGGTACACCCGTGGCTGATTCATGTCAATAGGCAAAAACCACTATAGTGTTGTAAAGTAATTAGCCTCCAATTAAAATAAATTAATTTTTTATAAAAAAGAATACAGTGCTTTGTAAAATATATATATATAAGCCCTCAAAGTGGAGAGGGAAAAGTACAAACATCCAAACCAGACATAGTATTAATACATTCAGACAAACAGAATGAATGGAAAGTTCTGAAATAGTTCAGAGGGGTGAAAATTTACTTCTTGTAGGGATGATTAAGAAAGGCCTCACACTCCAAATTCATTTGAGAACAGACCCTAAAACCACTCAGATCAAGGCATCACTGTAACAGACATGGGTATTCTGTTTGTAAACACCATGGTCTTCACAGGAACGCACCAAAAGTGAAGTCGCTCAGTTGTGTCTGACTCTTCGTGACGCCATGAACTATAGTCTACCAGGCTTCTCTGTCCATGGGATTTTCCAGGCAAGAGTACTGGAGTGGGTTGCCATTTCCTTCTCCAAGGGATCTTCCTGACCCAGGGATCTAACCCAGGTCTCCTGCATTGCAGGCAAATGCTTTACCCTCTGAGCCACCAGGGAAGCCCGTCACAGGAACGCACCAAACATACTGCCAAAGAAAGCATTGTCTCAAGGTTTTCCTGACCACATGCCCATTAGAATTTTAGTTTTTACTATAAAGCCCACCACATTCTAATTTTTTAATCAAAATAAGATGACCAGAATCATAAAACTTAGCATTTACAGCATTAAACCTAGGAAATATATACATAGTTAACAGAACATTAAAGCCAAGAGTATCTGACAGAGAGAAAGGTTGAGACTTCTTAAGAAGTATGTTTCACAGACAATTGCTCCATAACAACTGTGCACTCAGAAGAATGTGATAATTACTGTCTCTGGCTTGAAAATATTAAAAAGAAAATTTTAATAATTCACACTTCATATATGGACAGTTTCTGATAATATATGTATCAGAAGAGATTTAATGTAAAAAAAAAAAAAAAAGCCCATCACAAAAATAAAGCCATTCGGTGACATGAAATCTGAATTCCTCAGTAACATAGAGCCAGTGTTCAGTCTGTCCTCAGGGCTGGATGAAGCCCTGCCCATCCACTGCAAATTTCCCTGGAGTTACTACACTCACAAGGAACCAGCTAGGCTGTCAGGATCCAAACATCTTCTGCCTCCTTGTCTACCCTTCAATTCACAGATCAACCCTTTGATGACACATGTGGATATTTTTTAAAACACATATTAAACTACTGTGATGAACACTTTTACATAATTATTTTATATCATCCTCACACACTCTGAAGGAGGAATTGATTCCTCCCACTTTATGAGTGAAGACACAGAGCCTCCAAGAAGAATTACACTCACAAGGAACCAGCTAGGCTGTCAGGATCCAAACATCTTCTGCCTCCTTGTCTACCCTTCACTTCACAGATCAACCCTTTGATGACACATGTGGATATTTTTTAAAACACATATTAAACTACTGTGATGAACACTTTTACATAATTATTTTATATCATCCTCACACACTCTGAAGGAGGAATTGATTCCTCCCACTTTATGAGTGAAGACACAGAGCCTCCAAGAAGACTTCCTTGTGGTCAAGCAAGTACGAAGTCTCAGTCTGGATTTCAAGCCCTGTCTCTTAACCCAAGTCTAAGGCTCTTTGCACCAAGCAAAGCTGCCTCAAAGCTACTTGATTTCAACAGCAAGGCTCCCAGCAACCACCCGTCCTGCCATTTATACATGGTTATGTACTGTATAAAAAGTCTATGTGCATAAGTATCTCTGTAAGCTGAGAGGTCACTTCAGCCCACGGTCCCTTCAGTGTACTCACTGCAATAAAAGGGAGAAAAATAACACCAGTCTGGCCCACTTTCCAAGTTGCTCCAAGAGCAAAATGAGATGCAGGAAGTTGCTTAAAAGAAAGTTGCTTAAAAGTACGGACCTCAGCATCGACTGCCTGGAGGTAAATGCCACACACACAACTTACTCACTGCCCAGCCTTCATCAGGCTGCCACATCACTCTCGATTTCTGTTTCTTCCTCTGCAACATGAGAATAATAACCAGGAAGCCGACCTCCTAAGGTTGTTCTGAGAATTAAATAATTTAGATGAAGTTCTTCATAGGGTACACGGAACCCGGCACTTGTAACGGTTGTTACTGACAAATGTATCTAAAAGCACTTGGAAAAAAACACTTCTTAACAAGTATAGGATTATTCTTATTATCTATTCCAAGATGACAAGATAAGAGGCCTGCCTGGCCTTAACCCTGAATTTTGCTTTTTTTTTTTATTTATTTTTTTGCAAAATTATTCTAAAAATATCAAGTGTTTTTGAATCCTGGAGACTCAAGCAGAGGACAAAAGATGAACTCTCAGACGAAACCTGTGTGTTAGAATTCCTGCAGGAAGAGACAACAAATTCAAAGTGTTCAATTTTAATGAAGGGTCTTTTACAAAGGTTCAGGCAGGGCACAAAGAACCTCCCTGTGATGGTGAGGCGCAGGGACTGCATAAGCTGGAAGCTTTGATCCTCCTCTGAATAAAGGAGAAGGTAGTGTCACCAGACCTGAAGAGCTGGGGCCACCCCACAAGGGTGCAGAGAAAAGGGGGCCACAGCCCATAACGGCCAGCCTCTCCTCGCCTGGTGCCTTCTGATGGCCAAATCAGAATGGAAACCGAAACCCAGAAGCTCAGGATGCAATCCAGAGAAAGCAAGCCTCTCCACGCTGGCATGGGATAGAGGACAGATTAGCAAAAGGAGAGAAGCAGTGCACAGTCCTAACTGAGGACTAATCCTAAAACACACTGTCAAGTACAGAGCGGCCCCCACGCGCACAAGGGCAGTCCTAGCCTGTTACTGAAGCAAGACAGTGAAAGTGAAAGTCGCTCAGTCATGTCCGACTCCTTGCGACCCCATGGGCTAAACAGTCCACGGAGTTCTCCAGGCCAGAATACTGGAGTGGATAGCATTTCCTTTCTCCAGGGGATCTTCCCAATCCAGGGGTCAAACCCACGTCTCCCACATTGCAGATGGATTCTTTACCAGCTGAGCCATCAGGGAAGCCCAAGAATACTGGAGAGGGTAGCCTATCCCTGCTCCAGGGGATCTGCCTGACCCAGGAGTGAAACCAGGGTCTCCTGCATTGCAGGCGGATTCTTTACCAGTTGAGCCACCAAGGAAGCAGGACAGCCTACTCCCAAATCCCGGCTCTGGCCACTTATTCATCGTTACTTATCTTTTCTCTGCTACAGCCCCCTCATCTGTAACACTGGGATAATAGCAATACTGATCCTCTAAGGTTAATGTGGGAATTATGTGAATTACTACTGAAGGTATTCAGGACAGTGCAGGGTATTCAGCACTGGGTGAATTTTAGTTACTACTATTATATTATTATCATCCTTTGAGCCTGGGGTGGAATTATGGAAGTTGAGAGGTTTACGTCATACACCAGTGAACCCTTCAGGCACCAAGAAAAGCACAGGGTCGTGATTTTATTTGCCACGTACACCAACAAAACACACTGACTGTACTGTGAAGGAGGGGGACTTAGTAAGTACACACACACAAAGTGAAGTGGAAATGTCAGTCGCTCAGTCCTGTCTGACTCTGCGACCCCATGGACTGTAGCCCACCCAGTTCCTCTGTCCGTGGGATTCTCCAGGCAAGAATACTGGAGTGGGCTGCCTTTTCCTTCTCCAGGGGGTCTCCCTCAGCCAGGGATGAAGCCCAGGCGTCCTACATGGCAGGCAGATTCTTTACCCTCTGAGCCACCAGGGAAGCCCTGTAATACACAACCTACTGTCAATTCATCATCACAACCTGTCCTGGGGAACAGCCTCACCTTGTGTTCCTCTGTCCGTGGGATTCTCCAGGCAAGAATACTGGAGTGGGCTGCCTTTTCCTTCTCCAGGGGGTCTCCCTCAGCCAGGGATGAAGCCCAGGCGTCCTACATGGCAGGCAGATTCTTTACCCTCTGAGCCACCAGGGAAGCCCTGTAATACACAACCTACTGTCAATTCATCATCACAACCTGTCCTGGGGAACAGCCTCACCTTGTGGACTTCCTTCAGTCCTCGTCAACCCGACTGAAGACAGAAGGGTCAGTGTCCCCAAAGCCTACACCTCTCCGTGTGTCCCCTGAGGAAGGCGTCCAAACACAGGGACACATATCAACACACATCCCTGTCCACTCTTCCTTTGGAAGCAGCGAACACATTTCCCCAGTGGGCTTCCACTGGCTCGTTTCCTTCTCTTCAGACCAAAACTGCTTCATTTTAATCTCCGCAGCTGGGGTCAAGGTTCCCATCAGCAAAGCCGAACGGAAGCTGCAGGGCCAAGGTCTAAGCCCCCGACACACACTCCACTAGCCTGACTTCATCTCCAACACACAAAGATGAAATGATTAAGAATTTCAAAATGGCACCCTCTTGGGCATTACTCTCCAATGGTGGGGCTATTCTGAGCACACGCCCAGGACAACTGCCCCGGTCACACGTTCACGAAGCAGGCCCACCCCGCTGGGCAAGAGGAAGCCAGCAGCAACAGGCTGCAAGGTGGGTGCCCCCTGTGGGGACTGGGAGGTGGGAAGGAAGAGGTTAAGATTCAGGAGATCTCTCACAGTACAGGGCTTTACCAGGGGGAGGTTGCCTTGAAGAGTTTTCAGACGCAAAGGATGAGCCCTGAAAGAACCAGCTTGTGATACTCACCCTCCGAGGGGTTTGAGAGCTGGGCAGAGAGCTGAGATGGGGCCACCCAGCGGGTAGAGGACATGACCTTGCCGCCTTCAACATGAAACTGTTCACAGAATAGAGCAGCAACTTCAAACACCACACTGAAGATGGCCAGTTCTCCACCAGCTGTTATGCGAGAGGATCCAGCACTCGACACTCAGGCACCAGAGGGAACAGCAAGGGAGAAGGGGCTCCCGAGAGGGCAGACTATATAGTCCCAGTTTCCAGAATTTGCTGGCTTCGGAGGCAAATGAGAGAAAGTGGGGAAGCCCTGAAATGAGTAGGTGATTGAGGTTTTAAAAAGAACAGGAAAAAATTTAAGAACAGGAATGAGACTACGTTCATGTCCAAAAGAAACTGAAATATTAGAGACTCAGCGCAAACTGTCATTAAGGATATCAGCTTTGCAGCAGGAAAGAGAAGCCTGACTGACACGATCTGATATTGGAAAGGTAACGTCATTGTGTGTTTACATCTGACAAGTCAAAACTGTTCAATCCAAACGATTATGCACAACCTCAGTGACTGCTCCAAGAAATGGAAAAGAGAGCTTGCCCTTACTTCTAAAAGGATTTAAGTACAAATGACTTACAATATTATATTAGTTTCAAGTGTACAACACAGCAATTCAATATCTTTATACATCATGAACAATATAAAGATACTACAATATCACCAATTATTTTCCCTGGGCTGTGCATTACCTCACCGTGACTTATTTATAACTGAAAGCCTGTATCTCTTAATCCCCTCTACCTATTCCATCCACCCCTTCCCCCTTGCAACCACTAGTTCGTTCACTGTATCTATGAGTCTGTTTTTTTTTTTCTCATTTTAGTTTTTTCTTTTTAACGTGGATCATTCTTCTCAGTCTTTATTGAATCTGTTACCACATTGCTTCTGTTTTATGTTCTGGTATTGTGGCCACAGCGCATGTGGGAATCTTAGTTCCCTGAGTTCCCTGACCAGGGATTGAACCTGTGCCCTCTACATCGGAAGCTCGAGTCTAAACCACTGGATGGCCAGGTAAGACCCTGTTTCTGTTTTGTTTCATTTATTCACTTTGCTTTTTAGATTCCACCTCTAAGTGAAAACATACAGGATTTGTCTTTAACAGACTCATAGATACTGAGGGTTCAAAAATGCAGTTTCCCTAAGTACAAATCACTGGTCCCTTTCTTGCATCTTTAGGCCACGTACCCACCGTGTGACTTCCCAGCCAAAAATAGATGACCTGTGTCTACTAGAATCCGAATGCTTAGGCAATTTGCAAATGACTTCCTGTTATTACCAATTTCTGCAACAATTTCAGAAAGTTTCTAATTATTTGGTTAAATTATTTCTAGGGCAAGCCGTGCCCTCATTCAGAGTGTGATTTAATTAGATGTTGTCATAGTAGGCTCAGTGAGAAATGCAAATTGCAGGTAGACTAACTTAGAGGTAGATTGGCTCATGGGGGGTTATCTGTCTAAATTACATCAAGGTTACATCTTGGCAAGAGCAGGCTACTCTGACTGCTTGACAAATCAGTTCAATGAAATAAACCATGAATCTGTTTAACATACTGAACATACAAGCTATGAGCAACTGACTGGGGAACAAGTAGTTTTCATATCACATAAACAAAGTGAAGGCCATGACTTGGACTTCTGATTTGGGGGAAAAAACATACAAATCCTTGAATCTCATTTGAAACCCATGTGGTCCTTCTCAAAACCACTTTTAAACTAAAATTTCAATCAGAAGATCAATCTTTGGGAAGACTATAGCCAGGGCAAATTACACACCACAGGTCAGACTCTTGCCTGCTTCCTACTTTTGTAAATAACTTTTTGTTGGAACAGTCACACCCATTTATGTATTGTTTACAGCTGATTTCACACTTCAATGGCAGAGTTGAACAGTTAAAAAAAAAAAAAAAAAAAAACAGCTGGCCCTCTGACCCACTGTTGGTTTAGGATTCTTAATTCCGTCAATGAGATGTCTGAAGAAATCAGGTAAAGTGGAGGAAAGGAGGAGATGCTTCAGAGAAAAATCTA
Source organism: Connochaetes taurinus (assembly GCA_006408615.1). Taxonomy (NCBI): domain Eukaryota; kingdom Metazoa; phylum Chordata; class Mammalia; order Artiodactyla; family Bovidae; genus Connochaetes; species Connochaetes taurinus. Next base: position 24,513 of record SJXO01005075.1, on the reverse strand, counting down.
AGGAAGAGACAAAAATTTCTTCTTTCTCTAGCACCTGTCATCACAAAATGTTCTGCTGAAACTCTGCTGCCTTCTTATCACTAATCTGAGGAAGCAGCCAACCCAGGAAAGGGGCAGAAAAGCAGAACCGGCTCTGAAGTACAACCTCTGAAGCCCACCCTAGCTTTGGATATTTTGTTATTAAAAGAAAATAAATGTTCTTACTGTTGGGGCCAATTTGATTTATTCCCAGTAACTGACAAAATCCAATTAAAACTGCAGTAGAATATGGAGCCAGGATGACTGCCGTTTTAGTAGAGTTAAGGACAACTGGAGTTTTGGAGAAATTACTTCCCCTCAAGTAAAAACTAAGTAGCCAAACTCTGTTTTCCTAAAATAAACTTCTCTCCCACTGTGACACAACTGGACTACTATCCAGCAAAGGATGAGTAACTAATTTGAACATTTCATTCAAAAACAATTTGAGAGTGTTCTTGTATTACAACAGAAACAAAAATATTTTCAAAACACAAAGACACTTTTTGTCATTGGCTATTTTAACATGGCAAACATACATAACGCAATGGTTGCTGAGTTTTAAATAAATGGCAAAGCATTTTCTTACACTTAAGGCCTCGATGCTAAAGAAACTCCAAGCTAGTAACTCTTTTGCGGAGAAGGCAATGGCACCCCACTCCAGTACTCTTGCCTGGAAAATCCCATGGGCAGAGGAGCCTGGTAGGCTGCAGTCCATGGGGTCGTGAAGAGTCGGATACTACTGAGTGACTTCACTTTCACGCATTGGAGAAGGAAATGGCAACCCACTCCAGTGTTCTTGCCTAGAGAATCCCAGGGACGGGGGAGCCTGGTGGGCTGCCATCTATGGGGTCACACAGAGTCGGACACGACTGAAGTGACTTAGCAGCAACAGCAGTAACACTTTTGAGACTAAGGAAGAGACAGAGAAGTTGCCAGCATGTGGCCAAGAAAGAGTGGCATCCCCAAGGTCAAACTCAGAACTAAACATCTTAGAACCAGAGAATCCCAGTCGTGGAGGGACCAGAGGAAGGAACCCTCTCCAATCGGTTCTTCAGCCATAACGGACTGTCCCATTTCCTCTACTCAGATGCCTCCCTTCAAAGGGGTTCACTCCATCCCAAGGCTAAACACACCACTGCCAGGAGCCAGTATGAGGAATCCCGCCCATGGCAAAGGTCATGAGGAAGGAAGCCCGACAAAACGCAAAGGCGTGATCTGGCTTCAGGGGTTCCCCCTGGGTTTTCCCAAACATCTACCCCCCAAAACCAGAGTCTGCCTGCTTTATTGTACTGTGCTTCGCACTCTTCTGACATTCTCTGGAAAAAGTTAACTCAGGGCTTCAGTTAACAGTCTCCTGCAAAAGAATGTCCAGTCTGCCTGGACTTTTACAACTTGTAAATTGTTTACGGCCCTCAACCGCGAGAGGCACAAAGCTTAAAGCATCTTAAAGATACAGAGCCTTTTCTAAAAAGCTAAGAATTATATTGGTGATGGGTTTCACTGTTGACTCAATGACTGCTGCCAGGCCTCCATATTCTTTATCTTTTAGGCACCTGAAGGATATTAATCAGTGTAATTGGGATATAGGAAAAGGAATATCATAGTTTTGATGTTAGCAACACTAGACTTTTGAGTTAATTACTTTCCTCTTTGTTATAAATCACTGTACTTCTTTCATTGTTATAAATTGTTGTGTCTTTGCTATGTAAGAATGTAATTTTATTTAGTGCTTTCTGAGAGTGGCATCAGACTTTGGAAAGAACAACACTATTAGGGCACATAAGTCTTCTGGTTGACAAACCCTTATCAGAAAAGGGCTGTAAAATGTTAATTGGCCTTCTGGCCAGAAGATGTAAATCACCTAAGACTTGTGTATACAACTAGGTATGCAGAGAGAAAGCCTGGTCTCGATAAGAGTCAGGGCGGCTGACGCTGCAGAATTTTGTATTATCCATTGATCTCTATGTAAAATCAAAAGGTATATAAGGCCTTTCCAGACAATAGAGGAAGGGCCAGTCACCGGAAAGACTGGTTTCCCCCATGCCTTCTTTACTCTAATTTCTGGCTGAATTCCCATCTGGAGCAGGGAGGCTCACCACGTCTACTTATTTGCCCTGGCTTTTAAGTCCCATGAGAGAGGGAGCCTAAGGGGGGGCACCCTCCACTATTTAAATGAGCGCCGGAGGCCTAACGTAGATGGTGCAAACTTCTTGTCCTGAAGTTTTATTGGCTTTGCCCATAAACCAAGTTATTCAGCATCTTTTCTCCACTAAATTTTCTTACTACACTATTTCTTCCTAATCTCTCTTTATATTTCTAATTAAATAAATAAGTTTTCCTCACCTACGCCATCTCCCCTTCGAATTCCCTGGATCCACCAGGGCAGGACCCCAGCACACCACGTGTTCACACACCGAAGTTCACCACAGCTGAACTCCGTAACTTTGGAAATGTCTCTCTCTTTAAACGTCCTCACAAGGCTCAGATAAAGTCTTCTCCTACCCTCTCATTTTCCAACGACAATTCACCATCATTTTAATTACAATCAGACGGAGGTTCAGTTGGGAAATTCACTACCACATGACATCTGCATTCAACCACTTCACTGAACAAGCCCAATCCACGGAATCATCAAGCAACTTAATCTTTCTCTGTCCCTTAAAATGTGCTCCATAGGACAGTACAGCCCTTAACAAACATGAAAGTTGGCCCTATGAATTCTCTGGTTTCTTCTGGGTCATTAAATTGAGAAAATGAAACATATACATTACGTATATAAAATAGATAGCTAGCGGAAAGTTGCTGTATAACACCGAGAGCTCAACCCAGCGCTCTGTGACAGCCTAGAGGGGTGGGATGGGGTGGGGGGAGGGGACATGTGGATACGTACAGCTGATTCACGTTGGTGGATGGCAGAAACCAACACACCATTGTAAAGCAATTAAAAATAAATTTTTTTTAAAAAGTCCAAACACTTGATTTGAGAAAAGACAGTTTCAACTTGGTAATTCAAGTCTTCAGTCCCATATCATGATCAAAACTCAGTCTTGACATAAAGTCAAAGCATCTTAAATCCTTTGTCGCCAATGAGAAGCAAGCAAGCAAGGCAATGCTGTCAGCTGCTTCTTTTCTTTTCCAGCCTAATCTTCCACCTCCCTCTACAACTTTGCTAATGGCAGTTTTTGACTCCTCCAGAGTTAAAGTGAGGAAAGAACAGACCAGGAAAGTTCCAGCCTGAAATACTGTCAGGAGCAGATATTACCACGATGCAAGGGCAGCTGGCAAATACACATGTTAGGTCTCTAGATGGTCTTCTTAGAGCCCCTAAGGGTCCCTTTAGACTTCAGAAAACAGACTAAGCACAACTTATACCTCTCCAAAGGTTTTAGATAGACTTGTTCTCCTTATAGGATCAAATCAGCAGCTCTCGTCACCACCAACATACTCCCAAAAAGCCATGTCTGACATTCAATCACTACCCTTTTATTATACCCTCTGTGTGAGTCAGGTCATTAGTGTTATACCTCGAGTCCTTATCTCCAACTGGACCAAGAGAACAAGTCCACCACAGTAATGCAAAGACAAGAAGGAAGCTTTATTTCTAGCGCGCTAGGACCCAAGTCTCATCCAACGCAGTGGAATCTGACAAGGGCCCCGAACAAAGGGGTATGGCGGCTTATATACAGGCAGTTCTTTGTCTCAGGTTCAGGGGTAGCTGGCATTACATGTTTGGGTTTTTCCAGGATGAGCTCATGTTCTGTTCTTTTTGATTGGTGCATCTAGGGAATTTTCCTAATAAGGTGAAAGACTGCCCCAGTTCTCCTAATTTGGTCAAGGGGCGTTCAGCTAGGGATGCTCTGTTAAAGAAACATGACTCAAGTCTTGGGCCTAGCACCTCGCTGAGCCTGTCATGCAGGTTACCTGGCCCCCAACAGTTAGGAGACATAGTTCCCCCACTTCACACCCATTAGGATGTCTACCACAAAAGCAAAAAGAAAACAGAAAGTAACAAGTGCTGGCGAGGAGGTGGAAAAGTTAAAATCCCTGTGCACTGTTATTGGAAGGACAAAATGAAGTTATTATGGAAGAGAGTAGGATGCTTCCTTGAATAATTAAAAACAGAACTGCCATGTGATCCAGGAATTCCACTTCCACTAAACCCCAAAGAGTCAAACACAATTGCCCAAACACATATTTATACACCCATGTTCATAGCAGCACGATTCACGATAACCAAAAGGTGGATACAAACCAAGTGTCCATCAATAGATACATGGATTTTAAAATGTGGTATATACAGCCAAGGAAGTGTTAATTAACCTAGACAAGGAAGGAAATTCTGACACGTGCCACAACATAGAGGAACCTTAAGAACATTACACAAAATAAAATAAGCCAGTCACAAAAAGACAAGTACCGTATGATTCTACTTACATGAGGTACTTAGAAAAGACAAATTCGTAGAAATAGAAGGATGGTTTCCAGGGACTGAGCAGAGGGAAGAAGGAGGATGTATTGTTTAAAGGGTACAGAGCTTCAACTTGGGAAGATGAAAAAGTTCTGGATTTGGATGGTGGTGATGCTGCACAACCGCATGGAAGTATTTAATACCAACTGTACACTTAGAAAGATTAGGATGGTAAATTTCATATTATGTATATTTTGCCACAATTAAAATTTTAAAAAGTTTTGATTCCTTTCGTCACCATCTTCTTTGCAAATATAATTTATATTCCAGTCTCAGCTAAAACCCCATGTTATCATCTTACCATATAGTCACCAACCACAGAGTGCATTCTGATTTCATAAATATTAAAATGTGAAAAAGTGACTTGTCTTAGAATCAACAAGATGTGATCTTCAGGATTTTCAGGCAAATCAACCATAGCTCCAGAAGTATTACTAAACCTTGGTGGCCAGTATACTGCTGAACCTATCACCTCAGGATTGTTCTAGTAAAGTACAAAACATTTTTCCTTGAAAGCATTTTCTGAGCTCCAACTCTCACTGGGCTGATTTAGAAAATTAACTTGTCTCTCTGGCACCACTTCTGAATTAAAATTTATGTTCCAAGTCTCTTTGACCTACACCCACTCATTCACTCACACCAAAGAGAGGATTTTTATGCTCTAGCACTATTTTCACACTTGGAATTCAAAATAGCATCATCTAACACTTCCAATTACAGAAAACTTACCACAAGCAAAACCAAGAATAATCACATGCTTGCCCTGAAACAACACTGGAGCTGATTCAAAATCACCTGATCTCATTATTTTTACCCTTGTCCTCAAATGAAATAGGAGGCACCAACACAACTCAAGGAAATCCTTGAGAGGAAAATTGTAAATCACTCATATTATGACAAGGAAAGATTTACAGGTGTAATAGAAAAGCATAAATTTAGCAAGTGCAAGATTAAAACATAGTATTCCGAAGTGCACTTAGCATTAAATTGTGAGTTCAGCTGCATACAAGTGCATAGAAATTGTTGACTCTAAAGAGATTCACTGAGTCAGCAATAACAGGCAAAATACCAGTTTTACATCATACCCACAGCACGAAAATAGTAATCAATATACATTACCAATCATGCACGGTCCACAGTCCTTCACGGGGGAGAGCGTAATGGGAAATTAAGAACATGCAGAGTACAGCTTAGCAGTTAAGAAAGCCAAGCTCATTTTGTGAAACTCCCTGAACTCAAATTTCAGCTCTGCCACTTATCAGCTCCAAAACCTTTAATGAGATTCTAAATCCTTCTGTCTCGTCATCTGTAAAATGGAAATAAAAATGGCACTTCATTAATAGCGAGGATGGGAAAAGTCAAGAAAATAATGTAGCTAAAACACTAAGCATATTACCAAGTGTATAGAAATGTCTCAGTATTTTTTATGTAAGAGGAAAATACAAAGTTTTCAATAGCAGACGTTTAGAAGAAATTTAGAATTGATTTAGCTAGAACTTTTAAACTGGAGGATAATTGCTTTACGATGCTGTGTTAGTTTCTGCTGTATGACAACAGTGCAGCTGTAAGCATCCATATAAGCCCTCCTTCTCGAGCCTCCCCCCCACACCCCCCAACCCCACCTCTAGGTCATCCAGAGCACCGAGCTGAGCTGCCTTTGTGTACAGCTGGTTGCCACTAGCTGGCTGTTTTCCACATGGTAGTGTGTACATGTCAATGCCACTCTCTTAATTCATCCCCTCCTCTCCTCCCCAACTGTGTCCACAAGTTCATCCTCTGCGTCTCCACTCTTGCCCTGCCGATAGGTTCATCAGGACCATTTTTACCTAGGATTTTTGACTCAGATTTGTTATCAACACCGCTGGAGTAATCTCCAATTAACAGTGAAAGCCACTCAGTCGTGTCAGACTCTTTGTGACCCCATGGACTATACAATCCATGGAATTCCCCAGGCCATAATACTGGAGTGGGTAGCCTTTCCCTTCTCCAGGGGATCTTCCCACCCAGGGATTAAACCCAGGTCTCTCGCATTGTGGGCTGATTCTTTACCAGCTGAGCCACAAGGGAAGCCCAAGAATACTAGAGTGGATAGCCTTTCCCTTCTCCAGGGGATCTTCCCGACCCAGGAATCGAACTGGGGTCTTCTGCATTGCAGGTGGATTCTTTACCAACTGAGCTATCAGGGAAGCCCTCTCCAGTTAACAGGTGGATAGTTAATCCACAGCTGTGGTTCACCAACGTGATTAGAATTACTGGGACAGTGTGTTAAAACCCAGGTTGCCAGGCCCGCTCCCAGAATCTCTGATTTGGTAGGTGTGGAGTACGCCTGAAAATGTGCATTTCTAACAAGTTCCCAGGTGATCCTGATGCTGCTGGTTTGGTAACCACACTTGGAGAACCACTGGTCTACACTCTGCTAACCCCCAGGACTACCACCATCTCCCTTTTCAACTTTACCTTTAATACTCCTTCTGACCTCAAGGACTAACCTGAGTGCCTCATTCTAAAGACAGGCTGCCAGTCTGTTCTGATGGCTGATATATTATCCAAACAGAACTACTCAGAAAGTTCAGCCACCTTCAAGGCTTCACCATATCTGAGTCCTGAGCCCAAGGACCATTAGGACTGATCCCACCAAAGCCTAGGCTTCCCTTGTAGTTCAGAATTTGCCTGCAATGCAGGAGACTTGGGTCCAATTTCTGTGTTGGGAAGATTCCCTGAGGAGGAAATGGCTACCCACTCCAGTGTTCTTGCCTGGAGAATTCCATGGACAGAGAAGCCTGGCGGGCTACAGTCCATGAGGTCGTAAGAGTCAGACACAACTTAGCGACTAAACCACCACCACCAAATCCTATGCAAGTGTCCCTTAAAGCTGTAGAGTCTTCACATGCCTGGGAACCAAGAAGGCAGAGCCCATGTGTAACTTCCTTCTGCCCGGGTCTCTGGTACCTTCCACCTCCAGAGTCTGCACCATCTGCACTGAGTTAACCAGCAGATGAACAAGACCTGACTTTCTAGCATCTTACAAGCTGCTCCCAGGTGTTTTCATTTACAGCCACAACAGCACAGTTCACATGTACATACAGATGCAACAGGTAACACCAATAAGTGATACGTGGCTGGAGGAATGACCCTAAAGGGTGATGTTCATCAATTACACCTCTGAAACAGGATCGCCACTGTTCCTCTCCGTCTCTTCCATCTACCACTGCCTTTATACTTTGAGTTGTCTTTAAATATATTCTGTAATAATACTGAGTTCAGAATAGCAGCCCACTTTAACTTTTTATCCATTCCAAACTCAGCATAAGCACATTTTTTTAATGCAGGAAACATTTTAGTTGCCTAACCCAAGCAGTTTTCTTTAATAGAAAATCCTATTGAAAACTCCCAATTTGATTTCTATCAGTGCCTGCACTATATACCCTTCCAGCCATCAAGGTCAGAAGACACCCCCACCGTAGAACCAAAGTGGCTTCAGCTGCCTTTGATACTGATTAACTAGCTCACACTGACACCAGTACACCTGAGCCCACAGCCTGCCTCTCTTGCTCAGAATGAACCTTTAGAAATTTGGAATCCATCTGAATTTGTTTTGCGTTTCCCACCTGCCACTGGATTCCATATCTAGGGTGTTCTCCAATGCTCTTGTTACAAATGTGGACCCATCTCTTCAGAAAGCACTCCAATAATTCCAAGACTAGGCTGGATCACTGTAAACAGGCATAAAACTGAAGCTACACAAATTCCCCTCAGGTAATCAGTTTCATGAAAAAAAAAAGGCAGACTGAAATTACCCCCACCCTTCTATCCTGCCAATGTTAAAAGTCTTTGAAATATAATAAAAGTATCATTTCTAAGGGCTTCCCTGGTGCCTCCATGGTAAAGAACCTGCCTGCCCATGCAGGAGACCCAGCTCTAATCCTTGGGTCAGAAAGATCCCCTGGAGAAGGAAATGGCAGCCCACTCCAGTATTCTTGACTGGGAAATCCCATGGACAGAGGAGCCTGGTGGGCTACAGTCCATGGGGTCACAAAGAGATAGACAGAACTGAGGAACTAAACAACAAAAATATCATTTCTAAAGGAATACATCAATAATTTTATAATATAAGCAAATATTAAATCTGGATACATTCAAATCCATAATCTAAGAAACTGTCATTGTCCCCATGCCACTGAATGTCAGACCTGTTTATTTTTATGGTAACCAGTCAACAGATACTGTCCAAAGCTGATAAATCAGTACACAGAAATACACAAATTAGAGTTACAGTGGTAACCAGCAAAAGAACAAAACTGAAACCTATTCAAAACGGTCACTTACAGGGAATTTCATTTAAAAAACGGTAATAGGTCAGAAAAAAGGTTTTGCTTTATATCTTTCTGCAACGCTCATGGGTATTATCACATGCAAATTCCATAATTGTAAGAAATATAAGTAAATAACATCCTCATTTACAAGCGACTAGTGAAACGATCTAAGGTGATGCATGCATGTTGGTCGGCAACCACAAAAGCTTCCTGGATAAACTCTGAAACTGGTCCTCAGGACACGGAGGATAGAAAGAAACCAAAGAAAGAGATGGATCACTGCAGATAGGTGGGGGGGGGGGGGTTGATAAGAAAGGGAATTTACTTACAAGGCTTGTTCTAGGTGGCTGCCAGTCAAGTAGATCTTCATAGCCTCCTGCCTGAATCTCAAGTTTCCACAAAGGCCTCGGTGGGGTGCAGGCACGAATGCAGTTCGGAGTCTTAACAACACACTGCTCTCTCTAGGCTGCGAGCTTAAAAGTGGCTCCCAAGATGGAAACCGTGGGCATAGTATCTATTTCACGGAGGAGGGAGGGGCAAGGAGCCTCCTATTGCCGGGGTCAACAGGTGGTCGTGCTTACATCCTCTCAGTGGCCTCCTCTAACAGCCTCATGCATATACGAAAAGGGATAAAGCAGGATAGGTATATAGTGATACATAAAGGAACTTTGGAATGCCGCTAAATTTTTTTTTTTAATGGTTGCAATAGGCAAACAATGTAGCCTGATCAGGGGCTTCCCTGATAGCTCAGCTGGTAAAGAATCTTCCAGCAATGCCGGAGACCCCAGTTTGATTCCTGCATTGGGAAGATCTCCTGGAGAGGGGATAGGCTACCCACTCCAGTATACATGGGCTTTCCTGGTGGCTCAGATGAGAAAGAATCCACCTGTAATGCAGGAGACCTGGGTCCTATCCCTGGGTTGGGAAGATCCCCTGGAGAAGCGCATGGCAACCCACTCCAGTATTCTTGCCTGGTGAATCCCATGGAGAGAAGAGCCTGGCGGGCTACAGTCCATGGGCTCCCAAAGCGTCAGACATGACTGAGTGACTAAGCTCAGCACAGCATAGCCTGAACAGACTAAAGTAAAACTTACACACACACACATGCATGCACACAGAAAGAGACTTGTATAAGCATAGAGAAACATGGGTAATACATCAAGCAATTCGATTAAAAATATGGAGAAAGCCTTATTTTCCATGCTTTTGTAATTTTTGAGCTTCACATGGTGAGCATATATTACCTTTGCAACTTGAAAGGTAAGATTCTTTGTTAAAGGTTTATTTTATTAACATTAATGGCTGCACTGGATCTTCTTTTCTGCATGCAGGCTTTCCCTAGCTGCAGAAAGCAGGGGCTATTTTCTAGTTGTGGTGCACAGGCTCCGCATTGCAGCAGTTTCTCTTGTTGCAGAGAGCAGGCTCCAGAGCACAGGCTCAGTCGTGGTGGCACTGGGGCTTTGATGTCCTGTAGCTTGTGGGATCTTCCCCGACCAGGGATTGAACCCAAGTCTGCTGTGTTGGCAGGAGGATTCTTTACCACTGAGCCACCAGGGAAGCCCAAGATAAGATTCTTTAAAACAACATGCATACACGTGTGCTTTTTGAGACCTAGAAAATATAAAGCAGTGGGCTTAAACTGTATTTGTAAATTCATGGACCCTTGCAGAGAAAGAATCTTAATGCCTTGTCCAGAATCACCCTGCTGAAAACTGTCAGAACCAGGTTAGACTACAGGCATCTTGGAACAGGAGAAAGACCAGTGCATTAAACTTTCCAAGTTTTTCTAACAAATTAAGCTGTAACTATTGTGCCTTCTCTGATTCCTTTATCAAATACTGTCTTCATTAGAGCTACTATAACAAAATGCCATAGACTGGGTAGCTTAAACAACCAGCATTTACAGTTTAGCCTCAAACAACACAGGTTTAAACTGTATGAGACCACATTTGTGTGGATTTTTACCAATAAATACCTTGGAAAAACTTTTAGAGATTTGTGACAACTTGAAACACTTGCTAAGCCATGAAGTTGAGAAATATAAAATTAAAAAACTGTATCATGAAAGCATAAAATATATGTAGGAATACATATAACACAAAAAATATGTTCACTGACTGTTATTTTTAAGGCTTCTGGTCAACAGTAGGCTATTAATGGTTAAGTCTGGGGAAGTCAAGTTATACATAGATTTTTGACTGTGCGGGTGATCAGTGCCTTTAACTCCCAAGTTGTTCAAGGGTCAGCTGTATTCCTTCTAGCTTTGGAGGCTGTGAAGTCTGAGATCAGGGTGCCATTGTACTGGAATCTGATGAAGACCTTCTTTCAGGTCTGCAGATGGCTGGCTGCCTTCCTGCTGCATCCTCCCGTGGGGTAGTTCTTCACATCAGGTGGCCAAAGTATTAGAGTTTCAGCTTCAACATCAGTCCTTCCAATGAACATTCATGACTGACTTCCTTTAGGAAACCATCCACTTTACCAATGAGTAAACCAACATCCAAAGAGAACAGAGATTCCCCGCCAAGTCATGCAGCTGTCAATCAACAGAACCCACAACCCCAGAGGTCAGTTCACCTTTGGTTGAATCTTGCTCAACTATTACAGTGAAAATTTCCTTTAAAAACAGAATATTAGGGCTTCCCTGCCAGCCCAGTGGTTAAGGTTCTTCGATTCTACTGTAGGGGGCGTGGGTTTGATTCTCTGGTCAGGGAACTTATAAGATCTTGCATGCTGTGCTGTGTGACCAAAAAAAAAAAAAATCAGAATATTACCCTTCTCCTGTAACATTATCCTTTCTTCAAAAAAAAAAAAAAAATTTTAATGAACCTTGAAGGAGAGCTTTCCACACAGCCACTGGTAATTAAAAAGGAATACTTCTTTATAGTTTATAAGCAAGAGCAGGAGAAGGCTTATTAAGCCTTGATTTGCTCACAAATGAGCTCATTGTAACAATTCTGTATCACTAACAATGTCAAAACCAGCAATCTGTCATCCAAGGAAGTCTGATTAGATAATAAATCTGACAAAGGCCCCATCACACTCAGAGCCCACCACAATACCTTACAAGCAGCCTTCAAAGGCGATCTGACCCCACAGGGTCCTGAAGAAAACAGAAGTGGTTCCTACAGAGGAAGGTTCCACCTTCCTCACAAGAGCCCGTGATGCAAACGAATTGGTCCATGTTTAAGATGGGGGGACCCACTCCACAGGAAAAGTCCATCCCCACACATGCCACCCACTCTCTCCTGTTTCATGTTCCCTCCATGTTCGGGGGCTTGGCCTTCTCACTTCCTCCTCCTGATTTAGGTTGGGGAAATATAGTGATGAGACTGGGGAAGGGACAACACTGAAAGTCAACAAGGGCCTTGAATCCAAATCACACATTGTGACCCAGCTTTAAGAGAAACGTCTTGTCGGAGATTTGGGAATCCACTGTGAGAAAATGTCTCATCCACTCCCTGTGTGTACCAAATATCCATACAAGAAGTCATAGACCATCTTTGCCCTCATGGGACTTTGCTGTCCTTTGCTGTAATTGTCTCCCTTAGGAACTCATTGAGAGAAAGAATTAGCTGCTGGGCAGGACCAGGAAATTCCTAAATTCTTAGCCATAGTCCTATCATAGTACCACAGAAACCCCACCATGTAATTTCTAGCATCAAATATTAATTTGTCATTTTTAATCATCTGGTTAGCTCTTATAACAAACCCCCTGAAGTTAAGTATTAATATCCCCCCCCATTTTATGGATAGGGAAACTGAGGCACAAGAACCTGAGTATATGACCAAGTTCAGCAGCTCACAAATGCTGAAAGTGGATTCAACACCAAATCTGACTAAACAAGTACAATAAGCCACCTGCAAGCCCCAGCCAGACACATCCCTGCATCCCCTCAGCCTGTTTATCAGCGCTCACACTGCCTTACATTTCTTACACACTCCATATCACTGGGCTCTCTCCTGTCAAAATGGGCACTGATTTCCCCAGAATGAATGCAGCCTCTTCATGACATGCCACCAGTGGCCACTAAGTAAGTCCACAACTCATAACAGACCTGTAATAGCCACCTAAGGAAAGGAGGAACAAAAGCAAAGATTCTAAGGAACACAGGAAAGTTCTAAAACTAGGACTTGTTGAGCACCTACTCTGTGAGAGGCCTGTATGCATGCCAGCTCTCATTTGGGTGGTTTGCAGCAAAATTCTTAAAGCTTTGGTGGGTATAACAGGGATCCAGTGGGTAGAGGAGCCATGAGAAGGGCCGGCTGCGGTTCAGATGAGGCCACTTTTGAAAGAAATAATGCAAAACCACAGCCCGAAAGCTCAGGCACGAGAGCCAGGCCTCCTGATTCAGAGCTGGAGGACAGCTCTACGCGAGTCCCCTCGGAATTCACTGAATGGTTGAGTAATTTCAGCTGATGTTAATGACTGAGAACGGCAGGAGGGGATGTGCATTTTGAGGAGAGTCCCCAGAAGAGAGACACATTCTGGTGGGGATGAGTCAGCCAGTTTCTCTCCCTTCCCAACAGCTATATCAACCTCTCAAGGGTCTACTCTAATGCCTTCTTATCATCACAAGACCAAATTTTTCTGAAACCTCCATTATCTGAATGTATCTAATGAACTGACATATCTTCTTCCATTTGTTGTTGTTATGTCAGTCGTGTCCAATTCTTTGTGACCCCACGGACGGTAGCCTGCCCAGCTCCTCTGTCCAAGGGATTTCACAGGCAAACATACTGGAGTGGGTTGCCATTTCCTTCTCCAAGGGATCTTCTGGGCCCAGGGATGGAACTCGGGTCTCCTGCATGGGCAGGCAGATTCTTTACCACTGAGCCACCTGGGAAGCCCATCCTCTTCCCTTGCATTCATACAAATCTGTTCATTAGCTTGCCACTGAGTATGTATATGTCTGTCCACCTTGCTTTGACTTGCCTGCTGTGCTGAGAGTCTCTGAATTACTATAGGTTCTTATCACTAACATCCAAAAATTCAGCTCTGACTTCTTCTTTGTCTTCTTTCCTTTCCCAGAAGGTTTTTGAGTGTCAGGATCATATGCTGTGCTTTTCTTAGGTGTTTCTCATAGCATCGCGGAGAAGGCAATGGCAAACCACGCCAGTACTCTTGCCTGGAAAATCCATGGACAGAGGAGCCTGGGAGGCTGCAGTCCATGGGGTCACTAAGAGTCGGACACGACTGAGCGACTTCACTTTCACTTTTCACTTCCATACACTGAAGGAAATGGCAACCCACTCCAGTGTTCCTGCCTGGAGAATCCCAGGGACGGCGGAGCCTGGTGGGCTGCCATCTATGGGGTCGCACAGAGTCGGACACGACTGAAGCGACTTAGCAGCAGCAGCAGCGTAGCATCTAGCAGAAGGCGGGACTTGCAGTCCATTAATGGTCGTATGTATGTGCTGCTAGACATAGATGGTTAATAAGGGAGGGAAAGGATGCTCTGAAATGTTTTTCTGAGGGGTCCAGAATTCAGGCTTACCACACTGGATGGATGCACACAGATTCTCGTGTCCTTAATCCCTGGAATTAAATTCAGCATTGTCTCAGGCAATGAAGATTTACACTCTAGCTCACACTCTTTCTGAGAATCATTTTGTCGCAAATTATGTGTTTTGTTTTGTGTTTTGTTTCTTGTCAGTATTCCCAGAAACTATTAACATTTTAAGAAGCCTGGTAAATGCAACGAGGCAAAGACCATCCTGGGAGGATATAGCCCTATCAAGGGCCCCTCTTGGGCAAGGATAAATAGAATCCAACATTTTCTTTGCATCTATTCTGTTTGTGCTGTGCTTAGTCACTCAGCCATGTCCGACTCTTTGCAACCCCATGGACTGCAGCCTGCCAAGCTCCTCTGTCCATGCGGATTCTCCATGCAAGAATACTGGGGTGGGTTGCCATTTCCTTCTCCAGGGGATCTTCTCAACCTAGGAATAGAACTCAGGTCTCCCACACTGCAGGTGGATTCTTTACCATCTGAGCCACCAGGGAAGCCCCTATTCTGTTTAGCTATCAGATATTCATCCCCTTTGTTACAGAGGTCTGACAACCTATTTGGGCTTCCCTGGTAGCTCAGTGGTAAAGAACCTGCCTACTAACATCACTCAGTTGTGTCCGACTCTTTGCAACCCCATGGACTGTAGCCCACCAGTCTCCTCTGACCATAGGATTCTCCAGGCAAGAATACTGGAGTAGGTTGTAGGCTTACATTAAAGCATTCTACTTAAAATGGGAAGCAGGCTTCATTTTTACCACTTTTCAGATTTGGTGCAATATAAGGCTGTGAGTTTGTCCTCAGGGAAATTTCCCAGAACTCTACACTGTGGGGAGGGACCCCACTCTGAGGTCTCCCAGAATACACGCCATCTGGGATTGCTTTCAGCCTCCTCTCAAACAGCATCCCAGGAATGTTCCTCCATTAAAGAAAAAAATAAGTCCCTTTACATTGTTTTCCTTTGCATAGAATACATAACTGAAAGGCAAGCTGGAAGGAAAAAAATTTGGATTTGCTAATCACATACAAAATGACAACAGACCCAAACTCAACAAATTAATAATGCTAATGGTAAAGAAAGATGACATCTATTGTACGTTCAACATGTAGCAGGCTCCACGCTAGATGTTCTGGGTAAATAACAAGATCCTGAAGAGTCTCTGCTTGTTGTTTCTGTTTTGTCTTGTTTTGTAGTGGGGAAGGGCGGTGCTTATCTGATTTTTCTCCTATAACCGCCCTCATTATGCTCTGTTGGACTCCATGGGGCGATAGTGAATCTTACCAAGATGTCTTATCCTGTCTTATCCTTTACCTTCCTGGATGGCTGATCACAGTCATCAGTCTCAAGATGATCCCCAAAGACCTCACCCTTTTCATTTTTATAGTGTAGACATGCGTTAGAACCCAGGTTGTCCGCTCTGCAGGCTGGATGTGAGGTTCCACCAGCTGAGGGTGGGGGACCTTGGTCTGTGCTCACCTCTTCCCCCTGACTCTTCCCTATGCCTTGTCCCATGGGTTGGGGTGTACGTAGGAGGAGCGAGAGTAAAAGCAAGTTTCCCCAGTAATGGTCCCACAACGTGGTGGTGTCCCCTCTGTATTTTGTCTGTGTGTCTCTGGGCGTGGCCTCTGTTCAATGCCAGCTCTCTCGGGGACATCTGTAGTTCTTCCTGGGTCTCCTGGGGCCTCCCTTTGCACAGATCCTAGCCTAGAAGATCCACTTCAGGGATGTCTTCTCCTTCCCTCACCATCTACCTGTCAGGGGCAGCCCACTGGGAAGATTCCAGCAGGAAGACTCCAGCATAACCATCTTCTTGGGGAAAACTGATACTTGGGAAAACTGATACAGAAAGGAGTATTAGTGAAAATACTGATGGAAAATGGGAGAAAAAGTCTAGAGTTTAGTTAATAGTAATGTAGTAAGGTTGGGCTTCCCAGGTGGTACTAGTGGTAAAGCATCTGTCTGCCAATGCAAAAGCAGTGAGAGATGAGGGTTCGATCCCTGGGTTGGGAAGATTCCCCTGGAGAAGGAAATGGCAACGCACTCCAGTATTCTTGCCTGGGAAATCTCATGGTCAGAGGAGCCTGGCAGGGCTACAGTCCTTGGGGTTGCAAAGAGTCAGACACGACTGAGCATCTGAGCACAATGTGTTCATATGTATGTGAGCCCATATAAACGTGCTTAGAAATCAACTAAAAAAGGCTAGTTTCTTAGTTTTGCCATATGTGTTATATTAATGGAAGTTAATAATAGTAAAGGAAACTGGTAAGGGGTAGACAAGAATATTGTATTATCTTTGTAACTTTTCAGTATACCTATAATTATTCTAAAATTAAAAATGCTATTTTTGAAAGCTAGCTAATGTGAAAATGTTTCAAAAATAATGCATACATTCTTAAACATGTAATTTCCTCTTGAATATATAAATATGCATTCTTTACCTATTTTTAGAAATAAAGCTCATTCCTTCATACATGGATACACTGGCTGAACTGCACTTCAATTTTCTTATATAAACTAAACCTAGAGGATAATCAGTCATCTGTGATTTTTAACTTCAGTTCCTTTTCTTAAAGAGTAATAATATAAAGGAATTGGAAAGCATTCTGATGGCAGTGTTTTTCTATATTTATTATTTTTCCAACCCTTTAGCATGTTGTATTAAATAAGATTATGTTTCAACATTCATTAAAATTTGTAAGCATACACAAAAACAGAGAGAATGTTATAATGAATATTCATGTACCTATTACTTGGCTCAATAATTATCACTATGTTTCCAATACTGATATACATTTTTTTCTGAAGCATTTTAAAGTAATCCTAGTCATTTGTTTTGCTACCCATACTTCTAGAGCATCTCAAACCAGTAAAGATATTTGCTCTACATAACCATTGTGCCTTTATCACAAACAACAAAATTAACTATAATGCCTTCTTATCCAACATTCACTCCACATTCAACTTCACACAACTGGAAAGTTTGTTCCTTTTTTTAGCAACTCACTTGAAGAAAGATTAAATTTGGCTTTCCTAAAAACTAGAACTTTCTTCTCACACTCATATTAAGGCACTGTTGTTCTAGCCAAATGGTGACATCATTGACAGAAAGGGACAGACATAGTTCAAACATGTAAGAAGGTTATATTGGTAAAGGATGTGACACTGAACTGGTTTGGAAATCATTGCCCGAATCAGTAGTGGCATTAATGGTGGTGGTGGTGGTTTAGTCGCTCAGTCGTGTCCACCTCTTGTGACCCCACTGATTGTAGCCTGCCAGGCTCCTCTGTCCATGGGATTCTCTAGGCAAGAATACTGGAGTGGTTTGCCATTTCCTTCTCCAGAGGATCTTCCTGACCCAGGGATCAGACCCAGGGATCAAACCCATGTCTTCTGCACTGCAGGCAGATTCTTTACCAGCTGAGCTATGAGGAAGGCCCAATAGTGTTAATGATAATAATTAAAAAATGAAAACAACCAAATGCTTATCATGGTCAAATTTTCTTAATATATTTATTTTAATTGGAGGATAATTACTTTACAATAAGACTATTTTGGGGGGCTCCAAAATCACTGCAGATGGTGATTGCAGCCATGAAATTAAAAGACGCTTACTCCTTGGAAGGAAAGTTATGACCAACCTAGATAGCATATTCAAAAGCAAAGACATTACTTTGCCAACAAAGGTCCATCTAGTCAAGGCTATGGTTTTTCCAGTGGTCATGTATGGATGTGAGAGTTGGACTGTGAAGAAAGCTGAGCATCGAAGAATTGATGCTTTTGAAATGTGGTGTTAGAAAAGACTCTTGAGAGTCCCTTGGACTGCAAGGAGATCTAACCAGTCCATCCTAAAGTAGATCAGTCCTGGGTGTTCTTTGGAAGGAATGATGCTAAAGCTGAAACTCCAGTACTTTGGCCACCTCATGCAAAGAGTTGACTCATTGGAAAAGACTGTGATGCTGGGAGGGATTGGGGGCAGGAGGAGAAGGGGACGACAGAGGATGAGATGGCTGGATGGCATCACCGACTGAATGGACACGAGTCTGAGTGAACTCCGGGAGATGGTGATGGACAGGGAGGCCTGGCGTGCTGCGATTCATGGGGTTGCAAAGAGTCGAACACGACTGAGCAACTGAACTGAACTGAACTGAACTGAATTACTTTACAATATTGTGATGGGTTTTGCCATACATCAACGTGAATTAGCCATAAGTATACATGTGTCCCCCCAATCCTGAACCCCCCTCCCACCACCCTCCCCACTCTATCTATCATGGATCTATCATGGTTAATTTTATGTGTCAACGTTACCAGATCAGAGTGCCCACATATCTGGCTTGATATTGTTTCTGGTTGTGTTTATGAGGATGTTCGTGGATGAAATTAGCATTTAAATCAGTAGACTGAGTATACAAGTTTGCCTTCCCCAGTGAAGGTGGATCGCATCCAGTTTGCTGAGAGACTAAATAGAACAAAAAGGTGAACAAAGGAAGAACCTGTTTGTTTGGCTCGACTTGAGCTGGGACACTGTTTTTCTGTACTCAAATCCGGATTGACCCCATTGGCTGCCTTGATTCTGAGACCTTTGGACTTGGACTGGGACTACACCACTGGCTTTCTTGGACCTTCATCTTGCAGCTGACCGACCGTGGAACTTCTCAGACTCCATACTCATGTGAGTCAATCACTCATAGGAAACCTAATTCTATATATCTGTATAAAATAAAACAGGCTCTGTTTCTCTGAAAAATCTGACTAATACAGTGCCCAACAAAAAGGAGTTGACCAAATAAACTGTTGTGCAATCCTGTAGACAACTGGGAGCCACAGGGGGATTTAGGGCAGGGGAGTAGTAAAGCAAATTGAATGGAAGGAGGAAGAGGTATTGCAACATTTTAAGGTGAAAAACTGATTTCCTATCCCCAATTATTTTCCTCCAAGTGAAGTCAGTTCCACTAGCTAAAACTAACCTTGAGCTCTCTCTGGCCCCTCACTCACTCCTCCCAAGGGTGAATTTGACCTCAGAAAGACACCCAAATCCTTCCTTCCCTCATCTCGAGAACAAAGCTATGCGTGGCAGATACGTGATCTCAGTTTCAGCCCATGGTGAGATTTACAGTGAAGTCTCTGTCCTCTGTAGGAGGAGAGGCAAGCATAAGGTAAAGTCCCCAGTGACTGGTAGATTACCTAGAAACAGACCAAAGGAAAGGGAGTGTCTGAATCTTTTCAACAAATGGTGATGAGACAACTAGATGGCCACATGCAAAACCCTGAGCCTGGACTCCTACCTCATATCACTTACAAAAATCAACTCAAAATATATCATAGACCAACATGCAAGAGCTAAAACTATAAAATTCTTCGAAGAAGACATAGGAGTAAACCTTCATGACCTCGGATTAGGCAATAATTTCAGTCTTGAGAACACAAGGTGCCAGGTGCTTTTAACCACGACAGTGGAAAAGTGGAAATTCTCTTTAGTGTTTTAGCTGCAAGAAAGAACACTTGCCAAATTAATAATTCTTATCTAGGTGTTCTTCATATGAAAAGATCTATGACTTTCCACTTGTGACCATGTGACCAAAAACACAAGTGACACTGTTGTGCTTATTTATGTCTTCGGCTCCTTGCTGAAAGATTCACAGAATTTCATTTTCTCATTTCTTTTTTTTTTTCATTTTCTCATTGCTAGAAGGGAAATATGATGTCAGCATAAACACTGACTTGCATCAGCTGTCATCAGTCTTTGGAGAAATGGATTTATGATCTGT
Source organism: Connochaetes taurinus (assembly GCA_006408615.1). NCBI lineage: Eukaryota > Metazoa > Chordata > Mammalia > Artiodactyla > Bovidae > Connochaetes > Connochaetes taurinus. The sequence continues at coordinate 4,438 of SJXO01005075.1, read as the reverse complement.
ACCAGATCACGTGACTTTCTTTGCCTAGAATCCTAACATTGTTGCCTTTATGCCCAGCAAGGCTGTATAGACAACATTGCTTGAGTCAAACTCAAGACCCATTCTGCCATAGTATTTATTACTATAATCATATATATGCTTCCTAGGTGGTGTAGTGGTAAAGAATATGTCTGCCAATGCAGGAGATGCAAGAAACACAGGTTCAATCCCTGGGGCAAGAAGATCCCCTGGAATAGGAAATGGAAATCCACTCCAGTCTTCTTGCCTGGAAAATTCCATGGACAGAGAAGCCTGGTGAGCTATTATTCAGAGGTTGCAAGGAGTTGTTCACAACTGAGCACAGAAGCTTTAATCACATGTATCTTCAGGTCTCATTCCTTTTAGCACCTATCTATCAATTTAATGGGCGTGTATATATGTATAAGGATATGTATAATTATATATATCACTTAAAATCTCTTCTGTCTGGGATTATTCTCTAACTATTCCTCTGCCATAGTATTCTCTTGTTCTCTGTCAAAGTGTAAACCACTTGATTCTTAGGATCATCTTTCACCCATTCTGTTTGTCCCACGATGCCTAGTCCACACTATATCAGTGTTTCACAAAATGTGGTGGGAATCCCCTGCTTCAAGAGCACCAAAGGTATTTTTTAAACATAGATCCATCTAGAGACGGATAGTGGTGATGGTTGCACTATAATATGAACGTACTTCATTGAGCTGTACACTTAGAAACGATTAAAATGGTCAATTTTGTTACGCATATTCCATGATTCTCAGGATCATCTTTCACCCATTCTGTTTGTCCCACGATGCCTAGTCCACACTATATCAGTGTTTCACAAAATGTGGTGGGAATCCCCTGCTTCAAGAGCACCAAAGGTATTTTTTAAACATAGATCCATCTAGAGACGGATAGTGGTGATGGTTGCACTATAATATGAACGTACTTCATTGAGCTGTACACTTAGAAACGATTAAAATGGTCAATTTTGTTACGCATATTCCATCACAGTTTAAAAAATTCAAATGCTTAAAAAGCAGATTTTTAGGCCCAAAAAATCAGTGAATAAGGACCTGAGGGAATGATGCCTGAGAATTTACATTTTCCTAGTTCTTCTCCAGGTGTTTCTTATGCAAGTTGGTTTGAAAAATGGTCACACTAGATAGCAGATAAATGCCAATGGTTTTCTTGTGTAATTGATTAATGGGGACATTAATCTATATTCAGACTATAGACAGTGCTGACTTAAAGGTCCGATGACTCAGGAGGCTTAATAAAAACCCGGGAGAAAAAAGTCTATATCTACTATCTAGAAATATTAACTCTTTATCAGCCCTTTCTCTAAAAAAAAAACCTGTTTCTAAAAACAGCTTCCTGTACAATATTCTGTACTTTATAAAGAGTTTATGAGGAATCATGGAAGAAGCATAAACCCTATAAAATAAAAATGCAACATAAATTATCAGCTTCACCACCACAAGTGCCTGACAACACCTGCATGTTTGGGGCCAAGTTCACCAACCTTGGAACATTCAAAGGAAATGTTCTCAGTAGGAACAAAACCATTCTAAAGCTCGCTCATCACTCAAATTGCGATCATGAGTGCCACATGAGCAGCGGTTTGTTGAATAGAATGATCATAAGCAGAGGTTTGCTGAATCGAATGATTCAAGGTTTTCTGAATATGCCTGATAAAGATTGACTACCATATCAAACTCAGCATCTACTTTAAGTGATTGAAAACCCTGAAGCACTGTTGAGACCATATTACTCTCCATCAAGCATACACTCAGGCAGGATTCCATATGCCTAACCTTCCACTAGGCTTAACCACTTCTAACCACTAAGGAGACCAACCAACCTATCTGTCCATGTGTGGCTGCAAGAAATGGCTTCAGACTATACCTGAAGGTGGCTGGTAGTCCAGGGTTCCTCATCCGCATTTTCAAAAGCAAGGTGGGAAAATATTGGGAAACCTCTGGGACAGGTTACCACTAAGAGTGGGGCTGCAGATAAGAGTGAAAAAATACTGTTCTGGAAAGCAAAATGATGAGGCTTTTCAAAACATGGAACTATACAAAGTTACTTGATGTGTGGGATAAAGCCAGCGTAGGAGGTGAAGACAAATTGCATAGACTGTGAGTGGAAAGAACTAGATGAATAGAGGTATGATCGTGGACACAAGGAAGCAAACAAATGGTAAAGACTAGGGTATTAAAAAAATGGAGAAGGCAATAGCACCCCACTCCAGTCCTCTTGCCTGGGAAATCCCATGGACAGAGGAGCCTGGTGGGCTGCAGTCCATGGGGTCACTAAGAGTTGGACACAACTGAGCGACTTCACTTTCATTTTTCACTTTCATGCATTGGAGAAGGAAATGGCAACCCACTCTAGTGTTCTTGCCTGGAGAATCCCAGGGACGGCGGAGCCTGGTGGGCTGCCGTCTATGGGGTCGCACAGAGTTGGACACGACTGACGTGACTTAGCAGTAGCAGTAGCAAGATATAAAAATAACAAGGTTATTGAGAAACAGAAAATAGAACGATGGTTGCCAGGGGTTAGGGGGAGAGAGGAAGGAGGGGTTGTCCAATGGATATAGAGTTTCAAATCTGCAGGATGAAACTTCATTCCAAAGGTTTGTGGCACAACAAAGGGCATGTAATTAACACTACTGTCCTGCACATGTGAAGATGGATAAGACGGTAAATTTTACGCTGTTTCTCACCACAATAATAAAAGTAATAATAAGCCTGTATAGATGGACTTCGGGACAAGATAACATCTTCCTCGTATGACAGTTCAGTGTCCAACAGATTGATCTCAGCTTCATAAGCTAGCCAGAAAAAAGAAAAAATAGGCAATCTTAAATCACTGTGATCTGACAGGGGTAGACACTTAGAGAAATTCATCCTCATCATCCACAAATATATTGAGCATCCATAGATGCCTGATCACTTAGTGATACAAGATATATGATATTTGATTAAAAATTGATCTGACACTCAAAATATGATTTTTAAAAAAATCATAGTTTACTGTTCATCTGGGTAAAATTATAACCCATCCCTGGCAAGTGGTTTAACTTGGCCTGAAATGTGACGCCACTTGAAACTAATTAACTCTCAGCCACCTCATTCCCACTTGAAACAGATGTCTTGATTGAAAAAATATTCCTGGCTATGTTTCAAGTATGTTCAAGCACTAAACCAAAAATATTTGAGATAAGAATATAGTAATAACCCATGCTTCCATGCTAGTTATAGCCTGCTGCTGCTGGTGGTTGCTAAATTTAAACCCTTTGCTTTAAAGCCTCAGTTTGTCAATAAGATACCAGAAAAAAATGAAAGTAATGAGAGTAGGAGATAAAATTTATTGACCACTTACTAGGCTTCACTATAATTCTTCAATGAAATTGTTTGAGAGATTTGTCCTATTTTACAGGAGGAAATTGAGGTTTAGGAAGATTACGTAACTTAGTCAAGTCATACAGCCTAGAGGCAATAGATCCTAAACTGAAACCTGTATCTGGCTAAATTCAAAGCCTATGCTCTTCCCATTTCTCAATCTGCTTACAGAGAAGTCAAATAGAGAGAAATTTGAGAACTGCCGAGTCATTCTCCAACATGTTGATGACATTCATCTCTTGTCGTTTAACTCTATGATCACCAAACACTCTTGATTATGCATCCCCTTTGATTAAAAAAAGGCATACCTCTTGTATAGTGATGGTTATCTATTGTTATTCCAAACTACTCTAAAATTTAGTGCTTTAAAACAACCACCGTATTATTATGACTCACGACTTTGTTAGTCCGGTATTAAGACAGAGCTCAGTGGGTGATTCTCCTGCTTCTTTGACTAGAGTCTCTCGGTGGTATTCAACTAATGGCTCAGCCAGGCTGGTTTGGAGGATCCAAGACCACTTTGCTCATAAGCCTAGTGTCTTAGAGGGGACAGCAGGAAAGTTAGGTTCAAATGGGGCTCTCTCTTTCTTCATGAGATCTCAGCGCCTTTCCACATAGTCTCCCCAGAAGGGAATTCCCACTTCTTACATGCTGACTCAGGACTTACGAGAAGTTCTCTGTAAGATGAAGTAGAAGCCGCCAGTCTCTTAAGGACTGGACACAGAAATGAATATAGTATCCCTTTTGTCATATTCTGTTAGTCAAAGCAGTCACAGAAACAGCACAGATTCAAGAGAAAGTCATATGGATTCCTCCTTTTCAGTGGAAGGATTATCAGAAAACTTGAAGCCAGCTTTAACCCGCTATGTGTGTGTGCTCAGTCGTGTCCAACTCTTTGCAACCCTGTGGACGGCACCCCTCCAGACACCTCTGTCAGTGGAATTGACCAGGCAAGAACGCTGGAGTGGGTTGCCATTTTCTTCTCCAGGGGATCTTCCTGATCCAGGGATCGAACTCACATCTCTTGA